>JAAAKG020214353.1:0-22248 GCA_010014905.2 Druon quercuslanigerum
GGGAAAAGGGTTCGTCCATCCTTGTAGAGCCCCGCATACAAGGATAAGGCTTCTTACTCTGAGAGGTCGCCCGGTATTTCAGAGTCACTGTTCTGGACACCTCACCCAGGTGCCATTCAGCTTTCGGCACGGTTTTCACACCTCCGCTTGAGGGTTAATTCCTTTGGGACCACCCTTGGACAGTTGTCCGCGACTGCCTATTAATTTTTTGTAACCATGTTCAGCAGAAACCCTTGGTACAGGGTCCCTTTATCCACAACCCGAGGACGCGTTCGGTGGCTTTGTCATAGGCCTTTCGGTTTGATTCTAGAGGAATCAAAACTGAATCGAAGGTTATATATATTTATATATCATAATTTCATCGACTGCATTGATTTAGAAATGTTAATGAACATCTGAACTCCATACATGGGGCGAAACTGTTCCGCTGCTCTTGCTTGACCTTGATGCTGTAGTCGGTCGGTGCCAAGAATTCGAATACCAATATAGTTCGTTTCTCGAAGCCTTAGAAAACGATGTCAGGCATTGAGTGTACGACAGAGATTTCTGTCCCAAAGTAGTAGTTCCAGAAAATTTGGCACTTCTCATTTTGGACACTTCACTCTACATCCCACGCACCGTTCAGAAAGACAGGGTCGCGGCCAACACTGCAAGAGCGACAAAGATGGTGTATGTGTTCTAGGTAATTAGCGTGGGCACGAAACGCTCTGCATCTATCTCTGGGAAGTTCTTGACATAAAATTCGGTTACGGTCCTGACATTCGAATATGAAACCTTTTGTACCTGAGTTAAGCCCTGATGATCTGAAAAAAGCAAAAGTTTGCTCCTTTTATTAGTCCAGTTTTTCTACATTTCTGTAGAAGTTTCCGTGCATTTACTTGTGAAATAGCTGTTGGTGTATTTTTTGAACATATGCTTTACTTATTTCGGCTTTTAGAAGGGAAACATCTAGATGGAGTAATGCACTTTCCTGGCTTCTGATGGTAAAATTCAGTTCAAGGATTTCGACTGCCTGTCTGCGGCTTTGCAAATGAGCGCTCCTTTTCCAATCATTTCGTGGTTCCTGACGTAGACGTAGAAGCTGTACTTAAAACAATTTGGAGATGAAGACACTGGAGCTTCAAAAGCCTTGACGGTGTGAGATGTATAGTCGGGGAACAGGCTAATTGATATGCAGGCTTTATGCATATGCATATTATTACATGTGTTGATATCAAGGGCCGTAAGCTCGTTCTTCGTCCGTTGAACGACCCCAAACGTGTACAGCAGAACCGGGACGGCAAACATGTTAGTCCTGAATGTGGCTTTGAGGTCGTTGGGAACGCCAATAATCTTTCCTTTTTCCAGATAGATCTTGGCACACTTGTCCAATCCAAAGTCCACACCAATCTCTCCTGTGTACTTCTTGACGATATTTAAAGAACTCTGAAGTTTGCTTTTCCCAGAATAATAGACCTTCAGGTCATCCACATAAAATACATGAGTAACCTTATGCTTGCGATGATTAGGTTGGTCACAGAGGTTTTCGGAATAAATTATTAATGCGAGAGATAGAGCCAGAAGTATGATACAAGAAAGCAGACGACTGAAAATATCGCCCTGGAAAGCGCCCCTCTGGAAGTAACCTTTGTTAGATGTCACACGATAATTTCCAGATGCGATGGTTAATCTAGTTTTCTAAAGAAGCATTAATCTCTCCATGCATCACACTATGTTTGGATATACCTTCAAGCTTGCCAACAGACAGATTATAGTAGAAGTATAATAATAATAATAGTATTAGCTACTGCGGAATGGGCGTTTCCGACAATAAATGTGAGATGCATATGCGGGCCAGATGTTGGTTTGTGGAAGTCCCCAGAACCCGGTTCCTGGTTGAGTTTGTGTGGATTTTTGACAAGAATAAGATGATCGCTGAAGAGGCGCGACGGTTCAGCGAGAAACAGTCGATTTTCTCTGATCCATCTCTCCCTCTTCTGTGTTCTTCTCCTTGCATCATATAACACCCGTATTTTGATGAAAGCGTCTTTTGGGCTATAGATCCTTTGTCGGTTTTCACCTTCGATTTGGATCAGACCATGCTCTCGCAGCACCATAAACTGAACAATTGATGACCCAGAGATCGGTCTCCTCCGAGATATCCTGGCGGACTGAAGGAACGATAAGGATACTCTACAGCGTACCATTATAGTATCCATATAGTATCCCTTTCGTATCATGCAGCAACAACTAAAAAAAAACAGTAAGATGAACCTATAATTTATTGCAATTTAGATTTTACGTTAAACTTTCTGTTAAAAGCTTACGGAATAATGAAAATAGTTTTGTATTTAGCGTTAAAAAATTAATGACATACAATACCTATCATAACATAGGCTGGAAGCGACTTCAAGCGCATCTTCTTTTAGTAGCAGCATACAATTTAAGCGACTATTTGAGTTTTTTTGTGCATGATATGGAAGGGATTTCATGTGGATACTATAAGAAAGAAAAATGCGATCTATATAAAAAAATTTCTGATAAAATGAAAACAATATTTGTTTCACATAAATGAATATCTCGTTGACGTCAACAGTAGTTGCGTAGTTTAAAACATACAATTTACTGTTCGAAAATAACGCAGTTTTAAACCTCAAGTACTATTTCTTAAAGTAAAGAAATATTGCTTGATACTAAACCCACCAATTTTTACATAAAAACTGTTATTCATTAAGGTCAAAACACATTTTGACCTTAACAACAGGAAAATGTTCGCCGCTGCAGTAAGAAAAGCGGTCGGCGAAAAGGGCTGTGTTTGGGAGCTAGCCCCTCGTACTGAGGTCGAGGTACTGGATCTCGACACAACCACAGATGCGACAGAGGTCGAAGAGGTTGTCAGAAAGCACTTCGGTGAGCAGCACGTAGGAGAGATTAGGGTCAGTCTCACAAAAAGGGCCTTCAGAGAGGGGGACTCACAGAGATCCCACCTAAAGTTTAAATACTTATTTTTGACAATAGCATAACTAGGTGCAATGTTAGAGCACAAGGTCAGATACTTTTCGGACAGACCTTGTATAGGAATCAAGATGAGTTAACAATTTTTCTTCATAGGTTGCTTAAAATTGATCGACATTTCGAGCATAATTGAGCATCTTTTGGTTTTAATGACTCTAATTTAACATTGATGACACTTATTTACAATAATAATTTCCAATAATATTGAAAATAATTTCCAATTTTTTCATAAAATAAGTTAAAAAACTGTGATTAAATTATGTAACAATGATGATCACATAAAAGTGTATAACTAGCCCTATAGAAAATAAGTACTGGTAAGTACTGGATATAGTACATTTTACGCGAATAAGTATTGGTAATCATTTTTCGCAAAAAAAGTACTGGCTCCGATACGTAGCAATCCTACTTCTTTTTCATTAGGCTATGTATGTATAAAAAGGTAATACATCCATTTTCTAACAATTGAGAAAAAACAATAAAAAAGATAAAGCTCCTATAGGGGAACGCTAATCATATCCGATTTTTAATATTTTTGTTTGAGAAATTTGTTCGCTTAATAGGTATAACGTCTTGAGGCTCGTATTCAGTTTAAAAAATTATTTTCTTGAATTATCCTGATAAAAATAGTGTTTTTTAAAAGAAAAATGGAAAATATTAGTAATATTATAGCAATATTTTTCTGTGGTTTACGAAAAATACGCATAAGAAGTTTCATGCTTTCTTAACAATTTGAACAAAATTTAGGTGTAATGCTGCTACTGTCGTGCTGATGCATTCAAACAAATTCGCTCCCTTCAATATTCTTCGCTGCATTCGTTCAAATAGAAAAGTTTAAAATTTAAAGAAGTCCTCACATATTTACACAAATTAGCACACTGCTCTTAGATCTTAAACAATTTAATTTTGTAAATAAAAATATATTTGTAGATTAGTTCGACAACACCTAATTTGACTGTAAGAGATGAAAACTCAGGATTTGATACTACAGAATCATCTGAAACCGAGAGTGAAATTAGTAGATCAGCTTACGAATCTGAAATCATTGAAAAAGATTCTAAGATAATCGCTCTCGAGAATGAAATTCAAGTACATACATTATTATACTTACATGAATATTTTTGATTGAAATTGAATCACGTCAAAATTAAAATTGTAGGTAAAAAATGCAGAATTAGAAGAACGCGAAGAGAAAGTTAAAGACATGAGAATGTCTGTAAGAAGTATAAAAGTAAGATTTAAGTTAAAATATTTTTATACTTTAGGTTTTTACCTCTTTTACCACTTAATATTATGTTTTTTTTCAGGACGTGTTAGATAAGAAATGCCATGAAGTGGAAGACTTAAGAACTAAAGTATGCTTTTATATAATCTATTTTTTTAAATTTCTACTGCAAAGTAAATTTCTGAATAAAATGTTTAAAAAATACTTCATTTAAAAAAATCTCTTTTTGGGTTGAAGTTACATGTGTTCAAATTTGAAAAAAGGAAACTGCAGGAGTCTCTTGACAACCAAACTCGTGTTTCCGAGGCTCGGTTGGATGAAATAAACAGGCTACGCTTTAGAATCGATCAAGAAGTAGATATAAAACTGAATTTATCTGTGAGTGAAACGAGTGATCAACCATTGCAAAGAATCTTTTCATTTTATCTGAATAAAATAAATAATATTTTATGTTCCTGAAATAAATTTTGCTAAAAAAATGTTCTACAGAAAATATTTTAAATTTTGTATGCATTTTTTAGAAACAACTAGAACAAATAAAGAGAGAAAGAAATGGATATGTGAGAAAAGTAGATATGTTACATCAGCAAGAAAAAGAAAAAAATAGAATTCTTGCCCATAATGAAAAAGAATTAGAAGAATTATTTCAATCCTGGCAGAAGACAACAAAAGAGCACGAAAAATACAAAGTAAATTTTTATTTATAAAATAGCTACTTTTTTCAAAATAATAATATGTAAATTTAGACTTTTTCCTACGCGAAAATCTTTTAACATAGGTAATTATCAAAGTTAAACGTTCTATACTAAGATTGAATTATATTTCAAGGATTTCTAAATCGCCCTCATGATAAAATCTAGTTGAAATAATTTCGATTAGAGAAAATTTTATAATCGAATTCTTTAAAATTAGAGAATTATAATTTTAATTAACGAAATATGTCTCGCTGCGTGTGAAATCATCCAATACTGTACTTTTAATACAGTTTCAACATTTAAAAAACATGAAAAATCATTACATTTTCGTAAATTTAATTTATTTCGTTGAAACTTGATCTTTTGTAGAAAAATATAAATATTCTTGGTGACTGATATACCTTTTTTGCTAAAAATTCCTTTAAAACATTAAAATTTGGTAAAAAAAATAATGTTCTTGTGTTCATTTTTTGGTCGAAAATGATATTTTTCGATAGACATTTATTCTTGTTAGTTAAAAATTAAAATTTTTAAATTTCAAAATGAAAATGCATTATTTCATTATACTACCGGATTAAAAATTCATTTTATATTGAACATTCATTATTTATTTAAAGATTAAAATCTTTGCTTCAAAATGTAACTATTTTGCTGAAAGTTTTTTTTGTTGAAAATTAATTCTTTTAACTGAAAATTTAACTATTCCATGTTTGATTTATGATTTTTCACTTTCACGGGAAAATTCAGGCATTATATTAAAAATTTATGTATTCACGTTTGGTTTGTAACAGAATGGCTTCCACCTAATGTTCATTCTCCTTGAAATTATCCCTCTGTTTAGAGTTTCGCATGCTACATTTATCGCTGGAGTGAGTATTCAGGTAGTAGCGTCATGTCTCCTAGCTGAGCAGGTTCTGACCTTTTCCGGGCTGTTCAGTGTTAACCAAGGAATCTGTAAAAATTTCACCAGCAATTACTTCAATTTTATCCATTTTTACTTGAGGAGTAAAAAAGAATAAAAACTTACTCAAATTTATACTCATTCCCGCATTCTAACCTTTTTCCTGTTTAGAAAACTGTTAATTTGTTTAAATGTATTTTTTTTTTGATCGTAATAAAATTTAAACGAAGATTTTAATAAAGATGAATTACTATCTCTGTCTGGTATTTATGTATATTGCTATTTTATCAAATTTTATTAAAGAAGAAACTATTCAGACTATTTAAAAATTCAAAAATTTAAAACCATTTAAAGGAAAATTTGGTTTAAAATAATATTTCTAGTTCACAGGGTTTAAAATTTTTATCTTATTTCTATCATATATTTTTCTCTATCGTATGCGGAATGTCCCAGAATTTTAGCAATCCTTAACAAAATATTTAGGGGTACAGTTATGCTCTTATATCTTTGTTTTTAAGAGATTATACATTTTATTACTTTTACCAGAGCCAAATAATTTTTTTCTTCAAGATATGCGTAAAAACCGCGGTTTTTCGAGCGTGTAAAGCGGGCTGCAAGTTTCTGTTTGTTGATCAGAGAAAAAAACTGGGGAAAAACTGATAAGGGTAACTTTTCACGGAAACTTGTCTAGGTTATCAACTAATCAAATTTGCCATAAACTAACGAAGTAGCTAGAAATGAATCCTATGGAAAATATTAATCCCAAGATTAATTCAAGAGTCCTCCGTGAAATTGTACCCTCCCTAACCGGCGTGCGTTCGCCTTCTAGTATCGCTACATAAAACTGGAAAAGCCGCGTTTTTCGCACGTGTTTTGATGAAAATATCATGTGCGTATAACTTCGTTAAAATTTTTGATCGCAAATCGGGAAAATACGTATCGCATAATTAATTTCCTCTAAAAACAACATACTTCGTCTCTAAGAAGTTCTGCGACTTCAACTGCAGAATCTGCCTGATTTGCAATGGATTCGGTCCGTGAAACTTATTAATTTTTTATTAATGTGTTATACTCAATTGAATATATTTTAGGTTAAGACAAAGGAGGTATTGGGAGTTTTGGAAACGGAAGTAGAAGATAAGAACAGTAGAATTTGTGAATACGAAGCTCAAATTTCGAACGTCGAACAAGAAGTTGGGGATATGTTTATAATGTTAAAAACGTGTTTGAGCGAAATCGAGTTCATTGATAAATATGAATGTGAATGCAATGATGACTCTGATGGAAACCAGAGCATTGTTTCACAAACGAAAGCGACGATTAGCAATCTTAGTCTTTGGGTCAAGCAAAGCGAAACAGAGCGTAAGAATCTTCTGAAACAATTAGATGATCTCAAGAATGAGAAGAAATTTATCGAGCCTGAATGTAGAGGTTACGTTTAAATTAAAATAATTTATGATAATTTAAGAAGTATGTACCTAAATATTCATAACTTATAATTATTAATTTTCTTCAGTACGTCATATTGGTACTTACGTTAATTATGAAAGTTCGACAGACTGTGAAGAAACTCCAAAAAATAGTGATGTTGAGATTAAAAATTATGATTTAGACGAAAATGAAGATCGGTCATTGTTCAAAGAATTCTTGATCAATCTCAAAAACAGCCAAGTATTAATTTTTTTGATTGCATTTTTTTAAATATAAATTTTTGCAATATTTTTTATCGCTTCACTAGTCAACAAGCCATTTTTTCTACATTTGTTTTTACCTATCCTAATAAGTTGCATTGCAAATAATTTAATATTTTTTAATTAATTAGAATTTCGTAAATAAGAAATAATTTCAGATTGAAACGTTTAAAATATTTTTTTTTATTTTCATAGCATAAAATTGACAATTTGAAGCTTGCAATATTAAATAATTTCACATTTTAAACGTTTCGAAATGATTAATTTACAGTTTAATCTACTCAGAAGTAAATAATATTAAAACTTAATATCTTAAAAACCAACGGTTTACAATTGAAAACGATTGGAAATCAATTAAGTTAAAAATGTCATGGCTTCAGAATGAACTTATATATGAGTCCTATAACCATTTAAATAACTGGGATAAAACTTAAACTTTTTTAAGTTCAAACATTCAAAAACAAACAAGTTCGAAATAAATAAATTTAAAGTTAAACGATTGTAGATAGTCATTTTAAAAATTGAAGAATTACAGATAAAAACTTGTAAAACTGTACTTTTTCACATTTGTTCCCAAAAACTTGAGATTTTTTTTAATTTTAAAAAGAAATGTATTAACTTAACAAAGTTACACAAAGCAATATAATTACTACACACTCTTTTCTAACATAAATTCGCAACTCACTGCCTTCCAGCTCGTTTTCGCTTCCTCGCTCCTCTCCGTACGCAGCTCACTGCCCATCTCATCTCTCCTCTCTCCACTCTTTTAAGAAACATGCTTTCTTTAACAGTTATAATTAAAGATTTAAAACATTAAAAACATTAAAAACTGAACAATAGTTAAACTGAAATGGCTTCAAGATCGAACAATAATCAAAAAATAATAAAATCAAACTTATAATGCCGCACACAGACATAAAATCTCTACTTAAAACATAAGTATCAAATATAATAAATTACCTTATGCCTTGTCTGATTTTGTTTGATATTGTAGTTTATCACATAAATTACCAGAGAAACATGAAACATAAATATTCAATTTAAAATATGTTTAAGGATCGTCTGGAATCGCAAGTGACTGATCGGGAATCGACTATAGAAATCTGGAATTGTTCTTTTGACAAGAAAATTGATTCAGCCTTCGAAAGCCATGTGAAGACTTCTATTATCAAAATTTGCAAACTCACTGAAGGCTTAAAAGGAAAAATGAAAGAAATAGAAGAGCTGAAATCTGAAATTAGGAAAAGGGATTTAGAAATAAAAAAACTACGTTCCCAAGTGATGGAGCAAAGCTCCCAAGGGAAAGGAGACGGAGATTGTTATGAAAAAGAACAAGCAGATCGCAATAAGAGGGAACTAAAATTGGAGGAAGAACTTCTGACTTATCAACACAAACTTTTGGGTCTCAACGAGGCCAATTTTACATTGAGCGATTACGTTAAACGTTTAACAGAAGAGAAAAAATTACTAATGGAGAAATATGAGACAGTTAATCAAGCGCTTCAGTTGAGAAATAGGGAGCGTGCTATTAATGAAAAATATAAAAGAAAAGTTGACGAAATGCAATCAAGGTTTAAAAAATATTTTACCTAAAATATAAAAACATGATTTTATCTCATTTTTCAGATTCAAAAATCTAAATAAGTTTATGCAATGATAAATTTAAATAATATAAATAATTGAGTCATCAAGGAATGTTGAAATATCAGTAATTATAACTTTTTTAGACTGCGATATCTACAAGCAGTAAATGGAACCCTTATGCAAGAATTGTCTGAAGCAAATAAAGAGATCGAGAAAGGGACACAAAAAATTCAGGATTTGCTCGATGAAAAGGAAAACGTGGAAAAAATCATATTTGAATTCAGGGAGGAAATTCGATCAAACAATTCTGAGATTGAATATTTAGCAGAACAAAATTTCCAGCTGAATGAGAAGTTAAAAAAAACTCTAAAGGACTTTGCAAAACTTGAGGAATCCAAAGTTATGAATAGTATAAATGTTAGTGAGTTGTTAGAGCTTCAGAAGGAAGTGCGAAAATTGAATAAAGAGAAATGTAGGCTAGAAGAAAAAAATGCTGATCTTCAAAAAAATTTTATGGAATACCAGAAGGAAAATAGGGAATTAGATAGAGAAGTGGAAGATATGATTACAGAAAACAAAAAACTGAAATGTTCTATAGATATTTTAAGGAATCAATATGAGGTTATAGTTGAGAAGGATAAAAATAAAAAAAAGTCGATCAATTATTCCAGTATATTGCTGGATCAAATTAAACAAAAACTTGACAACTGTAAATTGGAAGAAGAGGTGAGGCCAGAAAAATAAAGGGAAGGGGCCCACTTTGTCGATCGCAGTTTAGGAGATATTCTCGGTTTTGTGAAAAAAGTCAAAAGTATCAATAGGAAATCATAAATCAATCGATGCTCTATCTCGTGAAATTATTATACTTACGGAACAGAGGTTTCCGGAAGTGGGTAAATTTTATGTTTAAAGACAAAATATAACCCACGCGCTTATGATACTTGTCAAATTAAGATGGGTTTTTCTCAAAAAGCTGATATTCGAAGATCGAACATCAGATGTATCCCGAAGAATCGCTTCTGAATCCAGATCTTTCATTCAAGTCTAAAAATTTCGGGAATACGTCAGGCTATATGGCCCTATACGTAACTTCCTATCGCAAATTGGGTCCTTTTCTTACGAAATGTCTCAAATATTAATTACAAAGGTGACATTGAAATCACAAGCTTCTCAGGCGAAAATAATTTATACAGTTCCCACACGAACTTAGCGTAGTGTTTAAAGACCTTTCTCTACCCGGATCGCCGGTGAAATTTGGGCGAATGTCACGCGGACTTCCAAGCCAGTTCCGCGCGAATTAATTTAATCTAGGTAGAAAAATGTTCCAACCAAAATTAGAGGTAAAACGCGATTATACAAGTTACTTATTTAATGAGATCTTCCTTACAATTTTTGTTCTTGCACATGGTTAAATATTTTAGAAAGTTTGATTCCAAAATATTGTGAAAGTGTTTTATAAACACAACTCACGAGTAGTCGGCCGTTTGTTGATAAAGATGCTTGAAATTTGTATGCCGTATTCTCAATATATAATCGATGACTATAAGAAACGCACATTTTTAAAAAACTAATACGTTTGTTTTTGTTTAACAACAAATTTATTTCTAACGAAAACCACGTTTTGCCAACTTTGACCAGTAGGTCGGTCATCGAAAAAATGTTATTTTGAAATAACTTATCGCGAGAAAGCTATTCACTAGACTTTGAAAAATTTTTCCTGAAAATTGGAAAAAAATTGGTCGAAAATTGTGAAAATGGCAGCAAGTTGAAGTCAAACGGACGCTGCCGCTGGAACGTTTTGATGCTGTTTGCCGCTGCTGCTTTGTGAGTTTTAGTAACGAAGGCCGATAACCGGGACTGAAGTAGCAGCGTGCGTTGACTTAAACTCGCTGCCATTTCCACAGTTTGTTAAAAAAATTACATACTATCGCCATTTTTTACACGTTCATACACTTTCAACAATTTTTTCTGGCGTAATAAAAATAATTTATTATTCTTAAAATACACGCCTCGAATATAGAATTATAGGAAATAATTATAGAGGAATTAAAAATGTTTCTAAAATTTGACCGCAATCGGATTCAGGTGATCATTCATGGAGTCACCCTACATACAAATAAGTTTAGTACCTTTTAATTCTAATTTAATTTACTATAAAATGTCGATATCCTGTACATTTTTAAACAGAAGAAGAGAAAGAAAGTAGTTCTAATTAATAAATCGACGGGCATGGATACAGAATCCGAAAACAGTTTTTCGAAAGATTTGTTGAATGAAAGGGAGAAAATCCACTTAGAAAATGAGAGCAGACAAAGGGAAGATGAGATTGAAAAACTGAAACTTGAGCTTGAAAAAAGGAATTTGGAAATCCAAAATATGGAGGTGACAAAATAAAAACTTAACTAATGTAGAATTCCTATTATTAGGATCAATGATATTTAACATATAATACTGAGAAATAAAAGAAATTGTATTTTAAATACACTTTATTCTCAGGAAAAGCATAAGTGCTCACTGATAATGGTGACTAGAAATAAAGACGAGGAGCTAAAAAAGTTAAGAAATCTTTACCATCAAAATGTTCAAAATTTGAAAACTAATTTTAATAGTTTTAACAGTGAAGGCTTTTCTTTTGGTACAGAAGATTGGCTTAAAGTAAGATTTAAATTCAAATTATGCAAACATTTATTGAAACATTGTTAAAATTACATGTTAAAAGTGTTTTCATATTTATTTTTTTTTAATTAAATTATTTTTTAGACGCTTAATACCGAAGAATTAGAAGGTTTATGTCAACGAATCTTTTCCATGATTCCTTCGGAAGAGTTCTTGAAAACCATGCACAACAGGCAAAATAATTATTTACAAGAAGATATGAGTGAAAAGCAAAGGTTAATCGAAAAAGTGACTGAGTTGGAATGCAAAATTGCTGAAGTGAAAGAAGAATCGACTCTCAAAGGTTTTGCGTAAAAAAATCCATATTTAAAATAAGTTGGTGACCGTATAATCATAAAAATGTACCTTATTTGTTTATCTGCCCCATTTTTTGAAGGTTTCGCGGTATAAATCTGTTAACTGACATTTCAGAAATTTTACACGGTGAAGGAAAATCTTTGTTATTTTTGCAATTTTCAATATCTTTTTAAACCGATTTTTTTTTTATTTACGAGAGAAAAATAACAGACGTTAGTTTTATAACATTTAAATCAAAATTAATCATTATATGACAAGTGAAATATATACATATGTTATCTATAAGGGGTCCAGCCGTCTGAAACTGTAATTTGCAGTGTTCTACCGCTGACTTTCGATTGTTTCTCCTGGGATCGCATTTTTCTTCATTGTTTTACAAGCTGCGTGCAAGTTTTATGTGACAAAATGTTTGAAAACGCATGCAAAACATAGATGAGCTTGCAAAAATGTGAAATAGTTTGTTGCAAAAATTCGGTGTTTGTTAGTAATCGAGACACCATCACCATCCATCGCCATCTTCATCTTTACAGTGATCTGTAGACGACAACATCGAAGATGACGTAAAAGTAGTCACAAATAGTTTTCGATACACTGACATGTGTCTCACTGCCCTATTATATGATCAAACTGGGCCAATGTGAGAAACAAACACGCAATTATATATATTTATATATAATTGAAATATAATTAAAATAATATATAACATATAAATATAAAAAATGTTCGAGAAAATACAAAACACAATCAATTTCGAAAAAAAACGTCAGTTAACAGCGTTAGATCGCGGACCCTTAATTTAATATTAATATTTTTAAAAAAATTCTGGATTGAAAAGGGTTTTCATCATCAGCCACTGACTAAGTCAGGAGCCTAATGAGATGATGTTGAAGGTATAAAATTAAAAACATGGTGTAGTTTAAAGTTCTTCTTTTACCGCTGTTATCCTTAGACGGCGGCTGGGAGCGTTGAAGGTGAGAAGAGTCGCCTTTGGATGCTTGCTTATAGCTGCAATCTACTACTCCATAGGTTTTGACTCGCGTTCTAACAATTTCGCGATGGTCTAACAGTTTCTTACAATGCGACATGTGTTTGATAAAACCGCTTTTTGAGCAGCTGCCAGTACCATGCTGACTTTTAAATGATCATAGGATGAATCTGTAGATGCATGCAACGCATGTTTCAGTTTACTTTATATTGTCTTTGCTTCATGCCTTATCTCGCAATACTACTTATGGATCTTTGTTGTATAGGCTGTCTCCAAATTCCGGTTAAGTGGAGAAGCAATGTCGATAGCGTAGACTCTTCCACTTTTCTTCTCTAGCATTAAGATGTTGGGTGGATTAGCTCAGATATAATGATCCGTCTGGATAGTAATATCTCAATATAAGATAGATGTATGTTGCGTTTCTAATTCGTCTATGGCTTCTTTTCTGATATTCAACGTCTTCTATAAGGACACATTTCATGGCATGTAATAAAGACCCGCTTTACAGATGATCTTCTCGCTTGCTGTTAAAAAAGTCTTGCAACTGTATAATTTGTAACTCACACAGTTTCTTCACAACTGCAATGCCCCTACTTCCTCCATTTCGTGGTAGCACTAACCTTTCAAACGCCGAATTTCTCAGGAGATTTCGATACTTTCAATTAACCTTTCAAGTTAATTGATATCAAGATTAGGTGACAATGACATAGGTGTTAGTTGTCCTGGCTTTGCTTGCATAGTTGAGAGAACTCTTCAGAATCAATCTGAGTCTTGGAGATAGAAAAATGTTTATTTTTCAGGCTGTTGGCCTTTAAAAATTAATTTGCTTCCATTTCTGTTTTCTTTTTACGGAATTGTCTTACAACTAACTCTTAAAAATAAACATTAATACACACCTTATCTCTAACCTCGCTCGCTCTTATAGCCTTGCCTTCCTCGATTCACTTATCTACTATTCATAATATTTACAATTCTCTTATACTTACTTCCACTCCTATTTACAATATTTCCTTTTATATTCTTCTTCCTCATTCCTTCCCTTCTTCTCCATCTTACCCAACACCCCCTTATCTATGCTGCTGCCCTTTTGCCCCCCCCCCTTCATGCAACAATACCTCCATGCTCATCCTACTCCTTTCCATCTCACACTCGATCAACCAGTGTTTCACTTTTAAATAACCCTTCACGCACAATTCACACATCCTCTTTTCTCTAGAAAGCCAGAACCTATTACAATCCTCCATACATCCGTACCTTATCCTAACTATAAGTTCCTTACTTCCTTTCTCTCCTTTCTCACACAAATATTGTGCTCTCTCCCTTGGCATAATCCACGCATAGTTCCCGTTAAACCTTAACTCTTTTATTCTCTCCTCCTCTGCTGCCTTCTCTCTCTCCATATCGTTTTTCTTAACCTTTTTGTATACGTTCCTTCCTTCCTCGTGCATTATCCTCACTTCACTCATCTGTAGCCCACTCGTTCTAAAATACCTTTCCCTTTCAACCTCCATCTGCCCATCCCTATGCCAGTTCTTATTCTCCTACCAACATTCCAAAAACAGCTTACTTCCTCCCTCTTCAAAAATTTCTCCTCATATTTACACACTCGACTCCCCATTGTAATCCTTAAACTCGTTCTTCTCTCCCTCCTGAAAATATAGTAATACGTATTCCTTGCCAACCCCAATGTCCACTTTCATACGTCTTCTTTATCCTTTCTACCTCCTCGCTTACCTTCCACCCCTCACCTCCACTCCATAAAATATGGCACTCATCACTAACGAATTAAACAATTATTTTCACCTTCCAAAATCATCTGTGAACAAGCTCTTTCCCAGCCCCCACACTTGCCGCATCGCCACATTTGCCCTTCTCACTCTCTTTTTTTCTATGGTTATCAACTCCCCCATTCCTACAAAACAGGAAGCCCAGGCACACAAACTCTTTCACCTTCCGTACCACCTATCTCTTCCACTTCCCTGCCTCTTCCTTGCCCCTCCTTTTCTAAACACCATAACCTTGGACTTTTCCGCATGTAACTTTTACCTATTCTTATCCAGGTATCTTCGGAACCTTTTCATCATTTCCTTACAGCCTTCTCACTCTTTGCTAGCAGCATTATGTCATCTACATATGTGAGTGACCATATTCTAATCCCTCTAAGATCTTCACTGCCTTGCGAGTTTTTAGAACGTCCGTTTTTGTGTAAGGATGTCATTCTCGTCTCAGTGAGAATGTACCTTATCTGCCATGATAGCTATAAGGCGTTTGTTTATAAATTGTTTGAGACAGACTGACGGTCAACATTCAGATAGATTTTGACTGTCTGGTTTTTAGCTAACATATATGTAGTTCCTTTTAGTATAAAACAGGGCATCAGATCTGGGCACTAGATGATCTTCTTAAAATAATTTGGCAACGCAGGGTGCTGACTCGGTAGCTAGTTTTACGATAACGCGCGCACTATGCCCGGACCTGGAGCTTTCCAGTTACTTGCCCTTTTTAAGCTAATTAAAATATCGGAAGCTGTGATGTTAGTCAGCTCTAATTCAGAAAAACTGCTTCTTCTTGCTTTATCTATTTGCAACCACGCTTCGACTAAATTGCTTCTGTTTGTTTTTCCCCATATACCCGTCCGATCGGTTGAATTTTACTGCATTGTTGCACTAATTTTCTGGTATCAACGAAGACTGTGCCATTGGGATTTACTATATAATCTCAATCAATATGGCTGGTGTCAATGTCTCGATGTACCGAGGGTGGAATTATTTTACTGACATTCTGTATCAGCATTATGGTTTCATTTGCTTTCTTATATTGAGAATATCGACCCAATTTGCACCTTTCTCTGCTGACATCCATATTCGACCTGATTTTCTATAGTGCATCTCAATCCCTTCATGAGGCAAAGACTGCTTTTATAGACAGATCCTTTGCGAAGTTCATATTAGGTAGATAATGTCTTCATGTTAGTTCTACATTTTCCAACTTTAGTAAAGCACGACCAAAATTCCTTTAAAGGTGCTGTAGTTTTTCTGATAGTAAGCTCTTTACATCAATGTTACTAATATCTAAATTTGGTTCTAGGGAATCTGATACTTGATGTACATTATCACTAGCACCTATTTCTGCAGCTACAATAAGGTTTTCGTTTTGTACAATCTCAAAATGGATTTCATCAATAGGAAGGATTTCAGCATAATCATATATGGACTCAATTGAAATGTGAATGATTGACCCTTCTATGTCTAGAAATGCTGCAGTTTCTACTTTACCTTTTCGCATTGTTTTAGGAATGCGGTAGATAAAAGCACAGAGATTGTCTACGACACATATGCCTTTTTGAAAGCCAACTTGATTCCTATAGAGAGGTTTTCCCGTGAGGCATCACGCTCAGGGATCATGCCGAACTCGCTGCCTCTTTGATATTTTGTAGCTTAGGGCCTCCTGATCGATAATATTTTTGTTATGCTCAACTCTCTGTCCATCCAATTAAGAAAAGAAATTCGAGTAATCAAGACAATCTCAACACGATATCATTGCACGATCCTGCCAATTAAGGCAATACCGGAGATTAAAGAATGATCAGTTTAATAATAGCAATATACTGTTGTTTTCCAGCCAGTTAAGGAAAGATTATGATGAAATGCGCCCAATGAAGGCAAAATTGGGAAGTGCTTCAACCAGTTATAGCAACATTAGTGTATGGTTTGGTATTGGATGACGCTCTGGTCAGTAAAGACCAGAATGAGAATAATTTACTTCAAACATTACGAGTTTTGGTATATAATTCTACTGTTCCCTTTGACCTGCATCCGCAATATTATTAATTATAGATCTGCTTGGATACTTTATTGCTGGATAATGACGCTTTTTACATGTGTACATGATCCGACTGCCCTGGCTCCAGTGTTGCAAGTACAGTAGTACTCCAATACTTTTTAATTGTTTTGTGCTTCATCCAGCTGTAGCTCTTGATCATCGGATGCTTGAACCAAGTTATCTTCTACATAGGATATCCAGATCTGATATTTCGTTGCGCGTCTGAAACGAGAATCCACTCTGAAAACGTTTCTTCATTATTAAAATCAGGCTCATCAATCGTCGATAATTCACGTAGAATATTATAAACTACATTTTTTCTCGCACAGATCTTTTTGAGTAGTACTGTTGATGCGCAGGCACGAACGATATAGTTAGCCGCGCGTCGCAGAAACGGCAGTTCTTTGAATGCGGTCAACCGAGTAACATCGGGGAGCTCTCATCCCGCGCAACTCCCCTGGCTGCTTACTCTCCCAGTAGGAGAACAGACCACCTCCCTCGCCTTCTAGTGCAGATCCCGTTCCCTGTAGCCGACTCGATCGGTGGCTGACAGCCCCTCCTGTGACCACCCACCGAGGCCAGGGTACGTCGGTGTCAGGTGCGCCTAACCGGCCTAGTCGCGGCAAACCTCCTGCAGATCCCGTACCCTGTAGCCGACTCGATCGGTGGCTGACAGGCGCTCCTGTGACCACCCGTCGAGGCCAGGGTGTGTCGGCTTCAGGTGCCCCTGACCGGTCTACCAGTGGCAAACCACCCGTAGTCTCCATTTCTTATAGCCAACTAGATCGGTGGCCGACAGGTGCTCCTGAGACCACCCATCAAGGCCAGGGTACGTCGGCGTCAGGTGCCCCTGAGCTGCCTACCCGCGGCAAACCAACCGACTAAAAAGAGACCATCCGTCACGCTTGCCTCGGACACCGTTAAGTGCATCCACGACCGCACCCCCTGCGTTGCGCACACCTTATGACCATACCCTTAATCCGAGAGAGATGTGTTTAGATGATGTGTTTAGATGCCTCGGAATGGTAAGAAACCACTCCGTGCACATTGTCCACCTAACTGACCGACCCGAACACCATTAAACGACCACTTATTGCTACCCTCGAACCCCGCGCACCCCCTGCATCCGACATTCATATCGACATATACGACCGCTTATCTGCTTTCTTGTATTATGATTTCAGGATCCGGCATAAGCTGGCCTGCACACCCGCTTCTTACATATTATTTCCGCTCTCCGTGACATCAGCTTACACTGCTATCTACATTTGAAATTTTCACAGGCGAACACACACACGCATATAACAAGCCCACACGTGCAATTAGGTAGAATTTTATTTTATAAGGAGAATATAGCTCTTTTATTTCTGTAATATACATGCACCGCTGTTCCATTTATTCATAAAGCCTGTCCCAACTCCAAAAACCTGGCCAGACTGAAGCGTCCGGAGGGACAATATACAGGTAGAGTAGAACGGAACGTTACACTGTTGTTGCTTCTATGGGTACACCAAGAATCCAAGCCAGTTGCTTTGCTGGCCTTGGGAGGTCCTTGCTGTCGATCACTTTGTTCTTAGTTCCTGCTTAAGATTTTAATACGCTGTCTGTTTTGATGAGCAAAGTTCTGGACTCTTCGCCCGAACAGATGACGACGAAAGCATCATTTTTAAAGCAGTGATCTTCAAATCTTGGGATGACTTCTCCAGATTGTACCCCATCTATTGTCCTCTCTAATGCCGCTTCAATTAGATTGACTCGTTTGTCATCGAGTTTGGTTATTGGGAATCTCTTGGCGGCTAAGGTTACTTTCAGGTGAATTTGAAGAGCCTCTTTGTAAGAGACTATTCGACCTATCAGCCGTATTTTCTTCTGTTCCCTCATATTATTTGGCGTGTTGCTATTCAAATTGCACCTCTTTGTAGTCCCCGCCTGGATATTTGTTACGACTGATCGATTCAGCAGTTAGTGTCTTAACCTCTCTGCACGTAGTTCCTTCTAAGTCCCTTCCTTCCTCTAAGCCACGGTTACTCCAAGATGGATTCCCATTCATACATTCCGATGCGTAATTTATAACTGCTTTGGTAATTTCCATCTTCACCTGACAAGAAAATTTTTCCAGAGGTTGTTGCCGACTCCCCCTAGGTGTATTATTTTTGATTATTGAAATCACTCATTTTGTTTTCACGACTAGCTAATGAAATATTTGTTTAATCTCTAAAAACCCTGGCTTATAGGGATAAAGAAATTTTACTCTGAGAGTTCGCCATGTATCCTAGAGACACCTTATATGCCACCACACCCTGATAACAATCAGCCCTCGACACGTTCGTTTACGTCTTGGCTTAGGAAGATGTTTTGGGAATTGATAGCCACCAGATTTTCTTTGCTTATTCGAATTTACGTACTTCTGTACTACTCACTTCGAACGCTTACCCGCCATTGTTGTCCTCGCTGTGACTTCCCGGTCGTCGCTACCTGCGGAAGTTTTCAGGCTTCCTCATCGCGGCCAGGTCCGAACTGGCTTTCTCCCTGGGTACGGAAATTTTTTTCCCCACTAAAAGGTGTAGTCGAGTTCACATGCAAGAAATTTAAAATTTCGACGCCATCATTCCATAACACTTCACGTTGCGTTTAGGTAGTGTACAGCGCCATATCCCGTGTGGGCAGTGTACAGCTCTACATCACGTTTAATCGTGGTATAGCTTTAGTTCCTATGCTTCTAAGGACTTTTCGCAATAGAAAAGTTCGCACGTAGTTCACTGACACGTGAATCAACGCGTATGCTATAGCATATACTGGAAAGAACTCTCTATAATAGAGAGTTGTATTCAACAGGGGATAGAATGTATACATTGCGCAGCGCACCGTTGAAATTCTCTATTGTAGAACGTTCTATACACAGGACTTAAATCTATATAGCGACCAAATACAACACCGATCAAATGCAACTGAGAGCTGTAGACTAACCTAAGACGACGTGGCATAATATGAAATGAAGGAATCGTTTTATTTATCCAAGACATTTTTAAAGAATTTAAAAAATAATTCAGTTGAAGAATTGGAATCAAGGATTCAAGAGGGACGAAATAAGTCTGCTTGGCTTCAAACAGATTTTTACAGGCTATCCGAAAATCCAGGTCACATTATAGCGAATCACAGAAAAAGTCGAAATCAGAATTTTAAATCGTTCCATATAAATGAAGGAATTAATAAATACCTGAATTTTAAGTCTTACACTTCGGATCAGGATTGCATACAATCCACCAGGTATATAAATTGTAACTCTATTAAAATATAAGATAAAACAATATATAAAACATAATCTAATTAATATGATACATCAGGCCCGGTGGAGCGTAGGTTATCAGTCTTTCTCGCTTACTCTAATTCATTTACATTCACGCTTCTTAAGGAGCGAGAAAGACAGATAACCTACGTTCCACCGGGCGTTAAGTTTACTTACCACACTGATACAGTACCAAGTTCGGTTGTTCATTGCGGATTACGAGGTTTCTTATCTATTTATATTTCCCTGGACTTCCTAACCCATTTTACGAGATTTTATTGGATTTACTCTGTGGATATGTATGTATATTAATGTATGATTTCTGATTCACTAAAAGCACCTCTTGGATCTGTGGAGCACTACGCTAGAACCTCTTTCTCATTTCCTCCTTTCAAATCTTCATAGCTCTCTTTATTTTTTAGCACCTTTACAGTAAAGGTATCCACCGTGTGCCAGTTTTCTTCGCTTTCCAACATCACTACGACCATATTTCCTTCTAAGGTCGGATTAGTTATCTGAAAATACGGGGAAAAGGTTCATTTTCGTTGGGTCGGTTTCAAACGTTTTTCAGGTTCGCATTTCAAACTCAATTCGATCTTATTCTCTTCCGTGGACAAGTTTCCAATCTTGTTTTCCATGTTTCTCCTGTCCATCAACCATGCCGAGCACTCGAACAAAGTAAGTGTATCCAGCGGCATCAGCATCGCACTCATACGTATATGTATTCCGCACTCTCTGTCCTCTTGAACCGCTAAAGTTACGCGTCTAATTCACCCTTGGCGGTCACTACTTGGGTTAAATAGAAACCCATCTACCCCTGCTTCCTTTCCACCCACGAGCCTCAGCTTCGGTAAAAGCGTGTGGTTTTTGTCAAATGTGCAAGTTTTGAGACCCCCGGCACCGAATAAACAGGTTCTTACGAATGTGTCTTTCTATATGTATGTATGCATGTATATATGTTTTAGGCTGCGAGCATAATAACTTTTGAAAAAATTAATCTATTCGATTGGCTTTTGGCATACTCTCTAAATAACAGAAACTAAAGATCAAGTTCGTTAGCCTGCTATTTTGGATAAAAATTTAAAAAGTCAGAGCATTTTGAGACCATTTTTTACTAAATTTGAAAATTATATCTGCGTCTACTTATAGTACTCTAAAATTCCAACAATTTATTCTTATGACATTTTTCGGTCAAACGAAAATTTTTAAAGATATAGCATTTTCCAAATCCAAAAAAAAAGAAGCAAAAATTAACATTTTCAGCCAAAAAACGCACGATACGAAAAAAAGTCAAGATTAGAAAAATGTTTCTTTTTACACACCCTACAAGATTATAATAACGACTTTTTAAATTTTTTCTAGAAAATCGAACATTGAAATTTTGAGAGCATAAAAAAATAATGGAAAATCAAAAATTATATTTTTCATTTAACGCTAAAGGTTGGCGACCTTCTCAGAATAAAACTGAGGGTCTGAAGCTAGGGATATAATTTAGAAGTTAGAAAAAGGTAAGGATGATGTGTCGACCGTATGTGTAATGTTTAAATCGTAAAAATAAAATTGAAAATGAGCAAATTGAGTTTTTGAAAACCACCAGGAGTTGCAATAAGCCGAAGGAGCTTTAACAAAAGAGAATATGCTATAACCAAAGCATTGTTGTCGATGGTTCGACCTTTAGTTTTAAAAAATCTGTGGGAATATATAAAGACGCGCTCAAACTGGCGAGCATCTGTCATATGCCTCTGAATTGCAGGGAAACTTATTGGTAGCATGCTGGTCAACGACAGAATCGGAATCTCCAATACTGTTCAGAGGCAACTCTCATCACGCTATGCTCTGTGCCGACACAAGCTTCTGCTTAATCCTATAGCGTGAGGTTAGTTTGGCGCTCCACACGGACTCTTTTGATGTTTAGTATACCAGGGGTGTTAGTTGAAGTTTGCCGGGTTTTTCAATGAAGAAAAAACTTAATTCTGAAGGGAATCTCAAAAAAGTTTTATTCAAAGTATTGACCATTGGATTCTACACATTTTGCCCATCTTTCAGGCAAATCATGAATACCATTCCAAAAAAACTTTTTCTCTTTCGAGGC
>JAAAKG020214364.1:0-22248 GCA_010014905.2 Druon quercuslanigerum
TATATATAAATTAATAGCATGTTAAATTCTCATCGACATCTGACGTGGAAACGCAAATCATTTCAATAATTATTTGCAAATTTATTGTATGTATATGTTCCAAAAACGACTTAGATACTATTTTTCCCCCTTTTTCAGATAGTTAGAAAAAATCTTTCTGATTGTATAATTTATTATCAAGGTACAGAAATAAACTCTGAAGTAAACGGATTTCCTTTTTCATTTGAAATCAAATACAAATTCAGTCATTTGTAAAGGAAGAACATATAACAACGCGCGCTCAAACAGAAAAGAGTGGAGCTCGAGGTTTACATGATTTTTCAACCAAATATCGAGCGCGAAGCGCGAGTGCCTTGATGAAAATGTGTTCCTTAAGGTTCCCTAAAAACCTTAAGTAAATTATTTCTTCTTTTTATGTGAAACTGACGTAATTGAACCAATAGCATGTCATAACGATGAAGCTTACTAAGAGAGTATTAGCCTGCGAAGCGCGTAATAGCGAGCACTCCAAGTCCGAAAACCTAGAGGAACCGCGTGTAAAGCGTGAGGCAAATGTGTCCGAGCGCGTAGCGCAAGATGAACACCTAATCAAGCGCGAAGCGCGAGATCCAACAGGTGCGCGCCCTAGACGCGCTGAAACTTGCGAGCCGCACGCGATGAGCACGTCTCCGCGAGACCGGCAGATTTTTTTATATTAGTTTGTAAATGATTTCCTATCCTAATAGTTTGATTAAAAAATCTTTCGTAGCCTTTATTTTCTGGAAAGGTCGATTTACTTCTTTCAATGACCCAACCTTTACAAAAACAACCCTGATAATAAAAAGAAATCTAGAAAAATGACCCCGAAAATAAATTCAAACACTTCTTCTTGAAGAAGAAGCATCCTGCACTTATTCTGAAGAGCAAGATAATAATTTTTTTCATACCCTATAAAATCGTATGAGGAATTTGATGATGAGCTATTTTGTAAAAAAAGGTAAGGGAGCGGAATAAAATGTTATGGCCCATATAAAATACGTGTTTTCTTCTCTAAGAGAGTTTTCTTCTGTTAGATTGCTATAAAATTTTTTTTTACGCTTCATAAAGTAATTTCAGGTATTAGCTGAAAAAAGTATGCTAGAAAATTTTCTAGATCAAAGAATGAATTTATTCAAAATGGTCTGAGCTGAACAATCTGTATAACGAAGCAGCTAAATGCGGAAAGATATAATCTTTTTCTGTACTCGAAAATTTACAGTAAAATAATTTCTAGATGATATATATTTTATTGAAAGAAATAAATCTTTAACACACTTAAAAATAAAACTTTAATATTTAAAGCACCATGCTTTTCAATATAACCTACTGAAATCACTACGTGGACCATAGTGAGAATTAGACTCCTGTTAATGATTTTTAACAAATTATCATGCAATATTTTATGTCAATAGTCCAATAAATTTTGTTTTTAAGTGAGATAATTCGAGTTTTTGACTAAATAATACAGTACTATCGATTAAAAAATTGACGATTGAATGAAGCTCAATCATATAAATATGAGAACAATTAATTGAAATTTATTTCAAAAGAATTTTTTATTTAACTGATACGGTCAAAAGTATACACTATCAGATCGACAACATCTGTGATAGAAACGAAGAAAAATAAATTTTGATTTATATGTATATTCTATTATCAGATCAAGATATGTATTCCTTTCTAAGGTAAAAGTTTTAAATGTGAAGAAAAATCTTGTTTTGTGATATATACATGCATATATATATGTTTTAAAAACATACGTAAATGTCAGAGAGGCATCATAAAATTGAAATAAAAGCTTCAAACCTTTTCAATCTAAAAAGTATTTTTTATATTTCATGAACGCATATAAATGGGTTATCTATAAAGTTTTTTTTTATGATTCATGAGCGCATATAAATGGGTTTAATTAATATATTTATCAATCAACCTGTACAAAAAGCACTGAAACAAATTTCTATCTGATGTGATAGTTGTATTAAAATTTGTTTTCAAGTTTGAACTTGGTAATTTGTCAGGGGCATTGTGAAAAATCCCGAAAAAACCCCAAAAATGATCAAATTGCCGAAGTTTTTTCAATATTTATAAATTCTTAAAATAATTTTTTAAATTTAAAATAACAATAATTGAAAAAATATGTTTCTGAATGATACATTTGGTTTTAAAATGTGCATATTATTAAAAAATGAATTTAAAAACATTTTCTCATAAAATCAAATTGTTAATTCAAAGAATAATTTAAAAAAGGCTTTATGCTGAATTAAATTATGCAAATTTTGTTTGGAAAATTTTATCAGGTTCGAAGAAAATTGTATGGAGAAATTTCTTTTTCCGTTTGAGGCACACGTATTTTTAAATTTATTTCTTTATACAATTTGTATACAACTATTGTTATTTTATATTCCAAAAATCATTTTAAAACACCTCCAAAATTAATCAAAAATTTATTTGATACAGATATTTAATTATTGTGTTTTTAATAAATGAATAATACTTTTTATAAAAAAAAAACAATTTTTATAATTTCTTTAATTAGGGACATCCATAGTTCAGAAAATTTCTATCGGAATTTTTATAAACAATTGTAGTAGTAAAACAAAATAAAAAAATTTTAAAACTTTCAAGAACTATACATATCTGTAATTTATGGTAGTCAAATTTTATCAAAAGCCCAGTTTTTCATCAATCAAATAAAGTAATTATAGTAATTCATTGATTATGTATTGGTAATCAACTAAATATTAATATAATTTAATAGGCAATAATATTAGAAATTAACTGACATTTATTGTTCATCTTTTTAATTCTCACTTTCAAAAAGGATTATTTATGTCAAAAAATTGTAACTCTAATTGAATTCTTTTTCAAAATTACATTTACGATATTATGCCTCTTTATACTTAAATTTAAAGAAGAGAGAATTTTTTTTTAAATCAACCGAATGTAAACTTTAAAAATTTGCAGTTCTTCAAAAAAGAATTCAAACACTACATGCCTTAAAAATTTGAAGATTTTGTCGTAAACACTGATTTAAGTTTAAATCATTTAAGTACATTTAATCCTTCATCGGTATTTTTAATTCCTGTTTTTTCCACATCGTGGGTCCTTTATGTCCATGAGGTATTTTCAATTTTATTTTTATTATTAAAATCTGGTAAAAATCACATCTATTCTTCTGAGTATATAATTAAACAATTAATTATTAAAATAAATGTTCTAAAAAAATGAAAAATTACTAAAAAAGCACGGTTTATTAAAAAATTATTTGTATAAAAAAACACTTTACAGATGTATAGTACTCAGATATACATAAAAAATGTGAAAAAACACGATAAAATGCGATTTTCTAAACTTAACAAAACACTATAGTCCGTGGCACAAAGTCCTAAAAGAGCCACCATACCTACGAAGGGTTTTAAAAATCATATCCAGCACATCAAGTTTCAAAAAATTTTTTCTTTAGTTCGATAGTTTCGGCTGAATTTCTTCAATTTTTATGATTTGTTACTCAGCGTTGCGTCTAAACTATCGAGTTTAGGCGTGCCACTTATAAGCGTCTGGTGGGTGCGTTCGATTCTCGGTGCTTGCGGGTATTTCAATAAACTGCGTTTCTCCTTAGTTATCATATAATAAATATTCTCTGAACAAAGTCGAAAATTCGTTTAGTTTCAAAATAATTTATGGAGTATAGTTAAAAATTTAATGCCAATAAAAATGCGAGAAAACGGAGGAATTTCTTTCATATGCTACAGAAAGGTGTGACATCTTTAGATTTAACTTCTGGGAAACAAATGTATTTTACCTTTGTTTTAGCAATATTTTATTTTTTAAAGCTAAAATTTCTGGTAATAAATTAAGGCAGGGCACTATACAGTTAAAATTTTGTACTATTGCAACCATAGCATCACGCTTCAGAATTCAAAACATGATGCTATCAATGAATATGACCATATTTTACTAGTAGTTCTATGGCATATTTAGTTGAGGGTAATAATTTTTTTAAATAATTTAATAATACTTAAATTAAATAAATAGAATAAGAAACAATAGCAGATGCTTTTAAATGTATAATATATGCATTGCATTAAAAGTGAAAACACTGTTCTATGCTGCAAACCAATATTTCATTCATGCGTATTTTGAGTGCAGCAATTATCACCTGAAAACCTTTTATAAAGTTTTATTTTAACGAAGAGATTTGGGAATAGACTCCATTTTGCTCGTAAACAGAAAATTAGTAATTATCACTACTAGACCTTTTTTAATTGCACTTTTGCTACCAAAGTTAGGAGCAGACTCCGTTGTGCTCGTAAACAGAGAATTACTGCTTTTTTAAAGAGTCATTTGGCAACCAAAGTTGGCAGTAGTCTCTGTTCTGCTCGTAAAATAACAATTTGTAATTATCACCTCTAGACCCTTCTTAAATAGTGACTTTGGCTAAAGATAATCTTTAGCAACCGAAGTTGGAAGTAGACTTTGTCCTGCTTGTCAACAGAGAATTAATAATTACCATATCTAGATCTTTTTTAAAGTAGTATTTCTATCAGAGAATCTACTTTTGTGAACGAGATTTAGAAATTGACTTTCTTTTGTTTTTAGAGTAAAATTTCTTTTAAGAAAGAACTTAGAAAACGTCTCAGAAACCCTGTCATAAATAAATCCGAAACAGAGAAAGTACTGACCACATTCGATTTTCAGGTATCAAAGAGAGAGCACCTGTTGAGTAACGAAACGTTGGTGGTATAATTTTATTTTTAGTTTTCAATGTACTTTTATTGTGGTTTGATAATAATAAAAATAAAAATAAAAAAGACGACAAAAGAAAAAAGAGAAAAAAGGGGATGTGGTTGGTTGCCTTCTCACTTTTCTTTCCTGTTTTTTATTGTAGTCTGAAATTTCTGTTTTCAAGAAAATTTTTTTCAGATTACAATTGAAGCACTTTTGTTAGTTCGTTGTCGGCCAAATTATGTTGTTGTATTCTTATTTTTATACAGTATTCTTATTTTTATTCTTATTTTAATACATTTTTATACCTCACTTTGATGATTGGAAGGTAAATAAGATTTTTAATTTGGATTTTAATCTTATTTAAATTTCTTAAATTTTGAATTATCCAAACACTTAAAATTCTACGTATGTGTACAGTTTCCACTTAAATTTCAAAACTAAAACTTAAAATTTAAATTTTAAAGTGCAAAAATAAAAATTTAACTACTCCAATTATTTTAATTTATAATATTTTAATCTAAAACAGTTTATTTAAGATTGATATTAATTCTTCCAGTCTTAAACTATTTCTAAAGCTTAAATTTAAATTATTAATATTTTTATAACTGACGAATTGAAATAATTGTTTAAATATTAAGGTCTTTGGATCAAAAATTAAATTTCATACTCTTTTTATTTTACTCCTTAAAGGTAAAAAATGAGTAAAATGAGAACATTTTGTTCTTCTAGATGACTTTGCTAGAATATTTTTTTATTTCGATTTCCTTAGAAATAAATTCTTATAGAACACTAAACTATATAGTTTTTTAATATAAAATTTCTTAATTAACTTTAAATCTTTGAATACAAATTACTATTAGACACAGAAGCTGTGATAAATCGAATTCAAAAAGGTAACATTCCCAACCTTCCAACCTTTAAATATAAAAAGAAATTTGGGATAGTTAACGATCTGCAATACACAAATGAAGCAGGCCATTTAACTTATTTCGGCAAAATCCGCCTATTTGATTTAGTCGGTGATGACTTCCCATTATTGGAATATGGAATTATAGGTCAGTCTTTCCTTAATAAATTTTCTCACCACGCAATAACACCAACTTACCCTGTGGTGGATAATATAAAAACACTAATAATTAAAGATGAAGATTACCTAGCACCCAAAACAGCCAAAGTATGTAAAATATCTATCAATAAAGAAATACAACATATAACACACATAGGAAAAAAATCAATTAACCTTGAAGACGGAACTGACCAATTTCACGAAAAACATGATAAATTCTAGGAACTGCTTAATACCTCCAAATTAGACCACATAGCGAAGGAAAACTGGAACATTATAACAAAATCCTAGCCAAATACTATCAAGCATTAGCTCTGCCAGGAGATACTTTATCCTGAATCACACTAGCGGAGCACGAAATTATCATAAATTCTGGTAAAATTATCAATCTAAGATCAACCAAACTCCCTGAAAATTATAGAGAATTTTCTCTAAAAGAAACACAAGAACTGCTCAATAAGGGTATAAGAAGACATTTTTAATCTCATTTTAACTCACCTGTATGGATAGCCCCCGAAAAGTAAGGTAAACTGAGAATGGTAATCGACTATAGGCAGATCAACAAAGATACTGATCAAGACGCCTACCCATCACCAATGATCGACGCAGGCTTTCACTAAATTCCGATGAAGGAAGATTGTAGAAAATACACGGCATTTTAAACGCAACAGGTACATTTTGAGTACAATCGCCTGACTTTTGGCTTGAAAAATACCCCAGCTACCTTGCAAAGAATGATGGACCGAGCATTACACGGTTTAATAGGAAAAAACTGCTTTGTGTACATCGACGACATCGTCATATTTGCCAACACTTCAAGAACACAACCAAATTCTAGAACTGGTATTAAAACGGATAGCGGAACTAGGATTGAAACTGGAACCCAAAAAATTCGAATATCTAAAAGCTGAACTCAAATATCTTGGCGACGTCATGACCAAAGATGGTGTCAAACCAAACACCGAAAATATTAAAGAATTACTTAATTTCAAACAACCCAAAACAATTAAGGATGTAAAATTATTCTTAGGTCTAGCGGGTTGTTACCGAAAGTTTATAAGACATTTCTCCACTACTGCAAAACCTTTAACGATATTGACACAAAAAGACACACCATTTAATTGGACATCATCATGCGAAGCATCTTTCACAACACTCAGAAAAGCACTAACGTCAGCAACAGTCCTAAAGAGCCCGTACTTTGTAAAACAGTTTACTCTAACTAATGATGCTTGTAACTATGGACTTGAGGCAGTCCTCTATCAAGAAGGGTACCCATGCTTTTTCATCTCCAGAATACTAAACAAAACTAAGGAAAATTAAACTACGAGTGAAAAAGAACTCCTTGCTATTGTTTGTGCAGTCAAACGCTTATGGCAATATCTTTTAGGTAAGGAATTTAAAATCCAAACCGACCACATGGCCCTGCATTAGCTGTACAATGCAAAAGACCCAAGTTCTAGGCTTTTTCTCTGGAAATTGCGTTTAGAAGGAAACACATATTCAACAGAGCATGTTAAAGGAAAAAAAAACAAGGTTGCCTACTGCCTTTCGAGACTTTTCCTGATTCACAACGACGATATAGGAAAGGTATTTGCATAAGACATGCAAAGCCTGACGCTAGAGCAGGCAAGAGACTAATTACCAGATGTAGAAATTTTTAATACGCTAGTAATAACTGAAGAAAGAAGACTAGTGGAAAGAGAGAAAATAAAAATCCCACCAATAAAAATGAAGAAACCTATAGAAGGACCATAACCGTTGGAAACCGAAACACCACATGAAAATAATAATGACCAGGAAAAAGGAAAAAGGAATTATTAAAACAAGGAACATCTACGAAGATTTCATGTAATTTAGACTGCAACAAATTCCTGGAATGATTAAAAAAGAGCCTAATTCTATAGTAAAACTATGAAAGAATATGAAAAAAGAAGACCTACCACTATACAATGAAGAACAATGGCTGAGAAAACTAGGATTGTTAATAGAACAAATTCTAGCAAGAAGTATCTCTGCAATAATATGACTAATCGAAGATCCATTAATAAGCTTCACAAACACCAAAGAACTAACTAAAGAAACAAAGAGAAAATTGTAAAAGAAGCCCACGCAGACCATCTGTGTGAACAAAATACATTGGACAAGACCAAGCGATTATGACATTGGAGAAAACCCGATGAAGAAATAAGAAAGTATGGCAAAATCTGCCAAATCTGTGAGTTCCACAAAATATCAAGAATAAAATATCAAATGCAGAGCATAATATCCGATGTTCCACTAAAACCTAATGAAAAAGTCTCATTAGACCTCTACGGATCGCTCGCAGAAATACATTCTAAGTATACAGGAGGAAACCTCCGAATCTATTATTACCCAAATTGTTGATCATTATATATACACATTCGGAGTCCCAAAAACAATACTGACGGACTAAGGACATCTATTATCTATGTCGTTACATTTAGCTTCTATTGTTAGAACGAGACTGGTTTTAATATTTTTATGCAAAAGTCATTGTTAAGCAAAAAATACATTCAGAAATAAATACATCAGAAACTCAATATCAGAAAAACAGTTACTCAATTAATTTAAAATTATATTCAAATCAAGAACTTAAAGAATGTTGGAAAAGCTATTAAATATGTTGAAAAGATTATAAAAGAAAGAAAAAGTATTTTTTGTAAATGCAGATAAGGGTAATATAACGGCAGCAGCTAACAGAGATAAATATAACGAAACTGTAACAACTATGCTTAACAATAATTTTTTGTATAAAAATATTAAACCTAGTTTCGTTCCAACAATTAAAGGTACATGTGACGACATAGTTACTAGATCGGATATAAGAAGATTAAACAATGAACAAACTTATTATAAATTAAAAACGCACAATATTACTGTAGCTACTGCTTACGCTCTACCAAAAGTACATAAGCCAAATTTGAAATGGAGATTAATTGTATTCACAATTGATTCTCCTACAGACAACTTTTCTGAATAAATATATTTGGAAAAGTTGTCTGTAGGAGAATCTATGTTTTAGAATCAATGTTTTGAGAATCTTATGTTTTAAAAGCGATTTCAGAAAACACAGAATCTTTTGTTAAAAATAGGTGGAATTTCACAGATACCATATTTTAAAAAAGATTACAGTTCTTCTAACGCATTCATTGGTTTCATTGGATGTTGTTTCAATTTTTGACCACATACCCTTATATCTTGCATTGGATTGCGTTGTAGAAAAAATAATAAGAAATCACTAAAATTAACTAATATAACTAAAAATGAATTTCTAATCGCTTTAGGAATTGTTTTTTATAACATGGTTTTGTCTTTAATGGAAAATATTATAAACAATGAAATTGTTGTTTTATATGCTGACCGCTGTCCCCTATTGTTTCAAATTTTGTTTTAGAAAAGCTTGAAAAAATTTAATTTTAGACCAATTTTATGTAAAAAATATGTGGATGATATTTTAGCTATTGTTCCTACGGAAGAAATTCAGAAATTCATTATTACTTTTAATCGTATTGATAATTCCATATAGCCTACATGTGATCTAGAACACAATAATTAAAAAAATTATCTTGATTTACAAATTATAAAAACACCAAAAAGGTGAGTTGATTACTAACTGGTTTAAAAAAGATTCATGGTCTGGCAGATATCTTAATTTTGATTTCCATAATTTGTGTTGTCCATAGATCAACCTAATAATAGGTTTAAAAGATAGATGCATAAAGTTAAATGATATAAAATTTCAAAAATAAAATTTGGACTAAATTAAAATCACAATAATTCAAAATAATTATCCATTTATTTGATGAATAATATTATTAGAGAAAGAATTTATAAAATCTATAATGGCTCGATTAGGAAAAATAACTGGATTGTCACGTATAACAAATCAGATTTAAAAGTTACGCTACCGTATGTTCAAGAACTCTCTAAAAGGTTGAGAAATTCACTAAAGAAATTTAACATAAATGTGTATTTTAGAAATAATAACACTCCTAAAAAAATTGTACCTAATCAAAAAGATATTGATACCACTGGAAATTTATCTGGTATTGTATATCTCATTAAATGTAATTGCTGTGAAAAAGTTTATATTGGTGAAACAGGGAGAAGAATAAAAATTTGAGTTTCTGAACATAAAAGAAATTGCAGAGTTGGAAATTCACCATAAACACAGTTTTATCACAAACTTGTTGAAATTCAGACCATTATTTTAATTTCGATTTCAATAATATTAAAATTCTAGCCACAGAAAAAAATACTTACAAAAGACGAATATTGGAATCCAATTCATAAATAAATATCATAATAATTCTTTCAATTTACAGATAGAAAATATAAATGTTAATAAAATACAGAGTATCAAAGAATAATTTTAAAGTTAAATCCAGTCAGTTTCTATGCATTAAATTGATTATTTGACGTTAAATAGGATTTTAAATTTGATTTTAATTAAAATTAAAAAATCTGAAATTTTAACGAAAAAATGATAAGAAATTCATTAATTTAAAATCGTGATAGGCCTACACTATAGTTCCTATAATGGTTTTTCGTAAGGAGGGATTCGAAAGTATTCTAAAAGATTCAAAAGTATACAATTTTCTGCACCAATAAAGATTGTTTGCGATCCAGAAATAAAAGTTAAAATAAAATTTTGTAAATTTCTTAATTTTCTTCCATAAAAGATTCTTAATAAGAAAATACATATATTTTCAACAAAATAAACAAATTTTTTTTTAATTTTTACATCTCGACCAAAAACGATAAAATTTCTTTAAGCAAATTAATTTTGCATCTATAAAAACGAATTTTTAGTAAATAAAGTTTTTTTAGTCATAAAACAAAAAAATGCAACCTAAAATTCTTGAATCTTCAAGCCAAAAGACAAATTTTCGGTACAAAAATTGAATTTTCAGCTATAAAAAATAATATCAAGCAAAATAGTTCAATTTTCACCCAAGAGAACAACCTCTCTGAAAAAAGTCTTAACTAAATAGTATCTTTTTTTGCCCACACAGTTAAATGTTCAAGTCAAAAGGATTAGTTTTTAGTAAAATAATTAAAAAAATGAACAAAAATATAAATTTTAAACTATAATGTTTTCTATGAAATAGTTGAATTCTCAATAAAACATTTTAGTGTTTTCTTAAAGGATGATTTTTTAACAAAATTGTTAAATTTTCAACCAAAAAGTTGCATTTTATCTCATAATGATAAAATTTTTACTGAACGGGACGATTTTTTAAACCTAAAAGACACATTTAAAAAAAAGTTAACTTTTCAACTAAAAAAGGTTAGAATTTGTTTCCCAACACGAAAATATGAATTTTAAATGAGTCAATTTTCTGCAAATTACTTAAATTTTTTACTAAACATTTGAATTTCCAAATAAAAGGGATGATTTTTTAACAACATTGTTGAATTTTTAAGCAAACAGTTGCATTTTTATGTAAAAAAGACGCTGCTTCTAAAAACAAAAATGAATTTTTGAAATAAACACATTAAATTTTTAAAAAATGGTAGAATTTTCATTCAAAAAATATATTTTTTTGACTTTTTAAAATAAAAGTATGAGTTTTAAATAAAAAGTAAATTTTCTAATATGAGACTTGTATTTTTAACAAAACAGGTAATAAAATTACTTAAAATCTAAATTAAAATATTTAAAAATTATTCTGTTAGGCAGTAATTGAAAGTTATAGAAATTCCTTGACTATTTTAAATTGTTGTTGGCTAGGTTCGTTTTTCGCTCAGCAGGAACTGTAATGTGTAAAGTTAAATTCACAATAAATTTCTGTATAATGAATTTAAGTTATTCTTTATTTACGAATGTTTAGGCATGCTAAAATGAATATTAATTGTTAATACATGTGAATACAAAAATTTAAAAATGCGGAGAACTCACTTTTACAATTTTCTTTCACATTCTTATCAAAATTTTCTGTGGAAACTACAGCTCGCACCAGAATGTTTTATCATGAAATATTTAAACAAAAAATATTTTCAAGAATTTTCCAACCAAACAGTTGTATTTATATTTTCAAAAGATGATATTTCTACTTAAACAGACGTTTTAAAAAAATAAAAAAGACAAACTTTTAACAGCAACAAAAATTGTATTTTAATTTTAAAAATGTCATTTTGACTTTTCAACATTGAATAGGAGTTTTAGACAATAAATAAATTTCAGATGAATTTTTAAATTAAATATAAGAATTAAAAAAATATATCTTAACTTTTATTGAACATGGAATCCAGTTGACAGTCAAAATAGTCGAATTTTCAACCCAGAAAGATGAATTTTCAAGCAAAAAGGATATTTTTGAAAGAAAATTTTTCCAATTTTGAAACAAGTAATTAAATGTATAACTTAAAACATAATCACAATTATTTCTGGATTTTTTCAATTATTTCTGGATCGTGAATTCTCTTTTGCTAAAATAGCAGCTTTACTCGAAAGTTTGAGCGCCCTTAGGGCACGCGACTGTCGGTCTTTACGCTTCGCGCCCGATGATATATTTATCTTGCGCACTTTGGTTTTGAAAATTATCTTTTGTTAAAGCTTTTTTGGCTTTAGCGAACATATTCTTATCACGTATATCGTACTTTGCGCTCGGTTTTTTTTGAAAATGTAAACTTTTTTAGGTATCAAATGTATATCTCATTCATTTATATTTATTAATCTATGAATCTGTATTATCATTAGAGAATAACAGAAACTCTTAACGCCTTTTCAGACTAGATGGAGGTAAGAATTAAACATTTTTCAAATTTTCTATTGCCCGTCGGGTGCTTTTCCCAAAAGTTTAATTTTAGAAAGGTTTAATTTATAGCTCCATCTAGTCTAAAAATACGTTAAGAATTTCTTGGATTCGCTGATGATAATAAAGATTCCTTGAAAAATTTGAATACGTAACACATGGCAGAATAATGCGCGTATTTCTGAAAAATGATTCTTCTTTCGATCGTTCCAGTAACTTAAAGGAAAAGCACAAAACCGCCAATCGAAAGTTCTGCAATTCGATTCCCAGCGGATTTTTTCAGAAAAAGTTCAATTAAAAAATTTTTAATTCGTAGCTCCATCTAGACTGAAAAAACGTTAATAATTCTGTAATAGCAAGTAACATAATGCGTGCATTGTAAAAAAATAATTCTTCTTTTGATCTATCTAGTAGCTTAAGGGAAAACTACCCGACCGACAATTGAACACCCCGATTCCAGAACGGGACATAACTCTGTAAAGTTGAAGGAAGGTTGGCCCCTGGCAACTAAAAATCAAAATTTGCAAATGTGATTTTTGAAGAATGCATTCTTATAGGAAATTAGATAGTGCATATTTTTTCATAAATTCAAATAGTTTAATCTATTATAGTTTTCGAGATAATCATGATAATAATGTTTTTTTCTGAAGACGATTTGTAATTAATTTTTGGTCTGTCACTCATCGTCACATCCACAGTTTTTGGAATTTTTTGATGAAATTTAGAGACCATACTCTTTAAAGTATCTGCCGCACGACGATATGAGCAAAAAGTGTATATCATTATTAAAAACAAAATAAAAAATTGTTTTCTAGGTCATACAGAATTTAATTTCTTACAATCTTCGATCGCTTCGTTTATCGAGCGAAGTTTGATCAAATATAAACTTTCTGTGAAAAAGTTGTTCAAAAAACTATAAGGAAGTTTTCTGTAAAAACCTTTTTTCAAAAAACTGAATAGGTAAATAATTGCAAAGGTAAAACTTGGAGCGCGCAATTTGTAACAATCCGTGTCTATTAGACGGACGGAACCACTCGAAGTACAGCTAGCGAAGGAATAACAATATAAAAAAAGAAATACCTGTAGTTATATTAGATGACCTTTAAACGTCGTTTTAGCACTTCAAGAATCATAATGGTTGCAGTTTCTGTAGAATTAAATAGATCATTGTGCTTTTTGATACCACAATATTCACATCGTTCCGCGAGTTAGATAATGTTTCGTGAAATGCATAGTGGAAGGAATTCTTTTTTTCGAAATGAAAAAAGAATCACAGGCTACTCTTCCTGCTAGGAAATGCACTAGATGGAAAGATAACTTGTCGAAAAATGTTTGGAAAAAATTAGGAAATAACGTAAGTGAAATGTGTGAACAATTCTTTCTTGGTTTTACTATTTGAAATTAAATTGAATAATTTGAATAAATTCCCTTTTATATGATAACGAATAAGGTCAATATTTTTGTCAAAACCAGACTTTAAATACTCATGTATAGGTCATCTAATATAATATTTATTGATCAGAGCTGTGATTTGCAAAATGTAATATAATTTATATAACTTGTTCATAATATCGTATCACTTAATATTTATTGTTATATTATTACATAACTTGTTCATTGGTGCGTTATAAAAGTATACAAACTCTTTGAATATATCATGATTCGATACTTTTCATAATATTCTGAACTTTCGCATTGTTCACCTGCGTACCTACATTTGAGTCCGCTCGTATGCCGGTCGCCTACAAGAGTTTAGTTCGCGCGCTCAAAGTTTAGCATTCACAGTTTTTTACTTATTAAGTTTTTTGAAAAAAGGTTATTACAGAAAACTTTCTTATAGTTTTCTGAACAAATTCTCTACAGAAAGTTTATATTTTCTCAAACTTCGCTCGATAAACGGAGCGATCGAAGATTATCAGGAATTGAACTCAGCATGACCTAGAGAACAATTTTTTATTTTTTTATAAATAATGATATACAATTTTTGTTCTTATTATCGTTCTGATGATACTTTGGAGAGAATTGTCTTCAAATTTCATCAAAAAATTCCAGAAACTGTAGGTGTGACGACGAGCGAGAGACCAACAATTAATTACAAATCATCTTCAGAAAAAAACATCATTATCATTATTATCTCGAAAACTATAATAGATTAAACTTTTTTGCTAGGGGAAAAGGATGCGCCATCTAATTTCCCATAAGAATTTATTCTTCAAAAATCAAAATTTTAAATTTCGATTTTTAGTTGCCAGGGGCCACCTTCCCTCCATCTTTACCGAGTTATGTCCCGTTCTGGAATCAGAGCGCACAACTGTATATTTTAGCTACGCTAAAACATTTATCGCTTCAATAAATTTATGTTATCAAAACTCAATGCATGTAATTATATTGAAACGTAATTATTTTTATTGCCTTGTGTTCATAATTTTTTTATTTTTAATCTTGTTTTTACGATTAAGAGAAAATCTACTCATACCGTCTTGAAATTGTTCACAACAAATTTTTAGATTCTTTTCCGGTGAACAATTTTTTTCTGTTGACTTTTTTACAAGTCTTGCAATAGTTTCCAAAAAATAGCATTTTTGTATCTTTAATGTCATTTTTGAACACTAAAATAAAAATTAAGCATTTTATCAAAAATTTATTGATGACAAATTTGTAGCTCCTTTTTGGATGAGCAACTCTCAAATCTCTTTAATTGTTTTCGTAGCTTGTATCATTTGTCCAAACATTTTTTATGTTGTTTTTTACGAATAAAACAAAACTATTGATCATAAAAAAAGTTAATTCTATCAAATCTGTAGATTTTTTTTAGTTTAACAGTTCATGTTTATTCATCTTTTTTTTGTATCTTGCTTGGCTTAAATGCAAACTGGAATGATTGAATTTTCATTATTTTTCATCCGATCAAAATTTGAATTTTGGATTAAAATTGTTCTTTGATTTAATATGTTGATTTTCATTGTTTTTTTTTTGGATTCTGTTAATTTTGATTTTATAAACAAAACAAAATAATTGAGATAAATTGTTCGTGTTTTTGTTCAATAAAAAAAACCGTTAATAGAATTTTAAAACCATTTAAATAAGTGGTTTCAAATATTTTGAAAATGCGCTAACTTTTTGAATTTTTATTAAAAATAGCTAGTTAACGAACTAAATTTTTTTTTTTGAACCCTAAAACTGTGTGCCAAATTGCAACTAAACTAAACTAAACTAAACTCGTACTGCAACTTTCACACTCAGCCAAAAAAGCATCACTTAAGGTATTTCATAAACGTAGATAAGAGTCAGTGCAGTTATTATTATTTTTTTCTTTTTTCTGTGCGTTCAAAATGTCAAAAGGGGAAAAAGCCACCGAGGCGAAGAAATTTCAGTTATTTCATAATTTACGAGCATATCTGTACGAAAAAGATATTGGCTCAGGTTTTCTAGGTCATGTCAAAAAATTCGAACTGGATTTTCCAACCTTGGATATATACAATATACATACCATATATAGACAGAAACTCGCTATGGGTTGAGAACTATCGACTAAATTACTTACACAAGCGGAAAAGTGATTCCCTTCTTTCTATTTTTTAAAAATTGATGTTTTTCCAAACGCCTTTCTCCTACTTCGATTTCAGTTCAATGTTAACTACTTTTAAATTGGCAAAGCGTCGCATAATGAAAATTTTTATTTTACTTTCTCTTTTTTTCCTTGAAACGGAATTTGCACGTGTCATTTTTACATTCTCATCAGAGAAGGTATTAGATTTGTGCAAAATTTGAGGCCCCCGGTTTTTGTCAAATGTCCACGTTTTGAGACCCTCTGAACCCAAAAAACAACAGGTTTTTACGAATTTGTCTGTCGGTCTGTCTGTCCGTCTGTCTGTGTGTCTGTAGATTTTTAGTTTGTTAGCACGATAACTTTCGAAAGAATTGACAGATTAAAGAATTAAAGGTTCTATTGTTAAATTTCAAACTGACATATACTAATGAACTATCAAACTGAAAACAAAAGCCTTTCAGGAAAAAATCAATATGTGAAAGATTTAATGAATTCCAGGCTTAAATCTATCATTTAAAAGTTTCCCTCAGTTTATAAAAAGAATTTCAAATGAAATGAAAAAATCTGAAACTAATGTTTTGTTGGTGATTATAGATGCAATGATGATAATAATTTAGTAGAAAAAACAGTGGAATATTTGAATATGTTAGAGACTCTGGGTGCATCGAGTGAAAACGCAGGAACTGAATAGAGAAAGGAAGGAATCCAGACTGTGAGGATCGAGTAATGGTATATCGACTTCATTTGAATTCCACACGCCTCGTCCCAATATAAAAACTAAAATTAAATCTGGACAGTTCCACTGCAGAGACTGCTATATTATTCCAAAGTACCTGGGCCGCTGCAAACGACGGTTGCTAAATTTATAGCAAAAAAAAAAAGTAAAAGCAACGATGAAGCCGACACCCTCTAGACTTCATCGATATTGAATCTACTTATAATCAGAAATAACTAAAACCATAATAATATGGTTGTTTGAGAATAAAAAATTCTGGATTTAAAATACAATAAAACCTTAAGTTCAATTTGCAAGGTCAAATGAAGGTGAGACCCTTTTCCTAAATTAGAACCCCTATTTTTGACTGCGGATTTGAAAAGAGCGTAAAATGTCACGTCAAAAATGACATACGCAAAAATGGTTTTTGTGACCTTGGAAAGATAAAAATTAAGGTCAAATGTCTGAGAAACGACCACATACCCTTTTTCAGAATTGTCTTGGACCTGAAAGTTATGATGGTTAAGTTGATGTACATCTTAACATTTCATCGACTTTTGTAAAGCATCTTGAAGGTTTGTTTACCTCAAAAAGCCAAGACAATTCAGTTAAAAATAGGGGTTCTTATTTTTAAAAAAGAGTCTTCACTCCATTTGACCTTGAATTTTGATCTCAAGGTCAAAATTTATGGTACAACCAAATGCCCTTCTCGCAACTGCTCAACCTTTTTCGGAACCATTTTTTCGTAGATAAAGTATTTTAGAAGATATCTGGTCGTTCCTCAAACATTTGAGCTTAATTGTTTACCCTTCGAAGGTCACAAAAGCCATTTTGCCAAAGGTCATTTCAGACGTAAAATTTCACGCTTTTTTCAAATCCGCAGTAAAAAAGTAGGGTTTCTTATTTAAGAAAAGGGTCTTACTACCATTTGACCTTGAAAATAGACCTCAAGGTCAAAATTGATATTATATATGTGTGTTTGGGTGTGTATGCTTGTGTGTTATCTACATTCAAAACTAGATAGTTGAACTTTCAAGCAAAAAACAACAAACAGAATTGCAACGAAAAAATTAATTTTCAACCAAAAAAGTTAGGTTTTCTACCATAAAAGATGAATTTTCTACCAAAAAATAAATTTTTAATTAGTGGAACTGAAGGTGAAAAGAGCGAGTTTTTAAGAAAATAGTTAAATGCTAAATTAAATAAAATTATTTTTAATTCGTTAAAATTAATTTTAACTAAACAGTTAAATTCTTAAATTATAAAGCTTTTTTTGACAAAAAATGGAATCTACAGATTTTTTGTTTGACTACTTCATTTAAAGAACAGAAAAAATTTTCAAACATATGAATGAAATAAAGGCTGAAGAATTTTTAAAATAACAGTAAAATGTTTTAACCTGTAAAAAAAATTTCTGATGAAAATTGAAGTAGGTCGAATATGTGATAAAAAATCGATTTGCTGTAACAACAAAATATCAATTTTTAACAAAAAGTTATGTTTTGAACCAAACAGGTCATTCTTTTTTTTTAAATGTGAGTTTTTAACATAGTAATTCATCTTTCAACAAAAATAATAAATATTCCACAAACAAAAAAATTTTCAACCAAGAATAGTATTTTTCCATAAAGAAGATTAAAGCACTACCAAAAAGACAAATTATCTACAAAACATTTTAATTTCCACGACAAATTATGATTTTTCAATAGAAATTTTGTTTCATAAAAGATGAATTTTCTACAAAAAAAAATTTCAGTTATTGAAACTGAAAAAAACAACGACTTTTTAACAAACTAGTTGAAAGATCAATTAAATAAAATAATTTTTCTTTTAGAATAATTAATTTGAAACTTTACATTTTTATTTTAAATAATCTATTTTAAACAAAATACATTACTTTTGAACATTGTAAGAAAAAGTTAACCTTTAAACCAAGTATTTAATTTTTTAAAGCTTTAAGCTGTACCTCCCACTTAGGGTTCTCATGATATATCTGTTCGACATGTGCATATCCTTTTTTACGAACACGATAAAGATTTATTATTATATTATTCGCAATAAAAAATATAATTGGTAAATTCTCGGACAAGTCATTAACTTTTTCCGCACAAAAAAACACAAACTTTCAAGAAAAAGTTAATTTTTTAAAGTGGTAAAGCTTTTTTTAAAATGTGTTTTTAAAACAAACAGAATTTACTTTTCAATCAATAAGATGAATTGAGACAATACAGTTTAATTTTTAAACGTAGACATGAGTTTTTCACAACGAAGACTATTCTTCTACATAATAGATGATTATCAAAACAATACATTAATTTTTAACAATAATATGAATTTAAAAGAAAAAAGTTCATTTTCAACAAAATAGATTCATTTTGTACCAAATTCCTAAATTTTCAAGCCATAAATGACCTTTCTACAAAACAGTTTAATTTTCAATACAAAATATCGATTCGCAACTAAAATTATGACTTCCGTTTAAGGCATGAAAGTGTAAAGTAGTGTTCTTGATGCTGAGTTTGTCTGATAATTGTGGTGAAATTTGAGGTGAGTGAATTGTGGATGTGTATAGAAGGGTTTGTATGTAAAAGATTGTTTGAGGGATTGTGAAAATGAAAAGGGGATGATAATATTTTTGAGGATTGAGACAGATTTGTGTGAAAGTTGAGGTTAGGTTGGTTTGAGATTTGTGAAAGGGTGGGGTTGGTGGGGACCGGGTTTATCGGATTAGTAGTATCAGGGTTGGGTAGAGATAGAGAAAGACAAGACAGGAACCAGAACGGGACGATAGATAAAGGTAGGGAAGGACAGAAGGCGGTAAAATATGAAATTAGATGCATGGATAGGGAGGAGAGTAACATTGAGGAAAAGTCGGATTTAGAGCAGGAAGTATTTAGTACATAGAAAGGGGAAATCAAAGAAAGGAAGGAAAGAGGGAAGTACAAGAAAAATATAAAAAAGGAGAGATTAAGACCAAAAAAGGAGGGAGAGGAGTGAAGAGAAGGACGAATTAGGGTAGAGTTTGAGATATCCAAAAATTTTTCGATGAAATTAAAGATCAGGTGAAAGAGGAAAGACTGAAAGAAATTCGTGCAATCATGATTAATTAAGGAAAGAAATTGGGCGGGAAATGGCTGAACTTAGGAAAGAAATAAAGGAATGGGAAGAAGTCAGGGAACAGTTAGAAAAGAAGATGCAATCATTGGAGCAAAATTTATAAAAGCAGGAAGATAATAATAAAAAGGTAGAGAAGATGCAAGGTAGGATAAGGAAGATAGAAAGCTCGAACCGGGGTCTTGGTGGGGGGCGAGAGTGGGCATACGGAGAAAAATAGAACAGAGGTTCGAAAAGAAAGAGAGGAAAGAAAGAAAAAGAAACATGGTAATAAAGTGTATAAGATTAGAGCGGAAGGTGATGCAGGAAGGAGTGTAAGAAGTACTAAGAAGGATTAATGCAAAAGCAGGGATAGAGGAAGTGCGAAGTATAGGAAGGGAACAGCGAAGAGAATGGTACTGGTGAAACTAAAGAAATCGGAACATGAGATGGAAGTGATGACAAAGAAGTGGATATTATATGGAATCTCGGAGAGAATGGAGGATGATTTCGCATGGGTAGAAAGAAAGATGTAGTATAACTTAAGGCAAATAGTGGAAGAGTAAAGAAAAAAGGAAAGAAGAACATGGGTTAAATATGGGAGAATACAGATAGATGGAGTATGGTGGGATTGGGATGACGAAAGTGAAGATTTATTAGGAAATGAGGTGCCGGGAAACTACGAGAGGAAGAACAGAGAGATACAACAATTATAAATAGTAAGAGGCAAAAAGTGACAAGACGAATGTAGGGAAGAATGAAAGATATTTTACTAGAATATAGCATGATTGGAGAGAAAAAATAGGGAGTTTATAAGAAATTTGACACAATGGGATGTAGTAATAATGATGGAGATGTTCCTAGATAAAAAGGGATGGGAAAGATTAAGGGGAAGATTATTAAGAGGTTACAAATGGCAAGTTCAAAATACAGAGAGGAAGAATACAATGGCAGAGCAATAGAATGATGATATGAGTAAAAAAATAAATGCATAACAGGGAATGATAAGAAAAGAGCGAAGAATAAAAAGAAGGATAAATCGCAGAAGAGAAGAAAGCAGAGTAGTTGAAAGAAATCACGGAAGAAAATAAAGAAGAGATTAGGCTTATAATAGGTGGGCATTTCAATACGAGAACAGATGATAGAGGAGGAAGGGAGTGGGAAGAAGAGAGATAAAGGAAATCAAAAGATAAGGTACTGAGTTGGGATGGATTGTCTTAAACTGAAATGTAGAGGGAGATTAGGAAGGAGAATATACACGGTCAAGAGGAGGAAGGGGAACGGCAATAGATTATGTGATACTGGATGATGAGGTAAGAGAGAATGTCGAGGAAACTAGAGGTAGGTGATTATACTGATTTGGATCACTTTCCCTTAATAGTGATAGGAGAAATAAAAAGAGGATTAGAGTGCAAAAAGAAAAAATAAGTTACTAAAGACGAAAATAGAAGTGGATGGGATGAGGATTAGAAAGAGAAAAAGAGGAGGTCAGAAAGAAATTGAGAAAGTGGAGAAAAGAAAAAAGTAATGGGGAGGAATATAGAAGAAAAAGAAAGAGTATTCTGAGTTGTATGATCAAAAGAAAGAGGAAGAGAATAAAAGATTTGAGGAAGAGGCGACGACAGCTAGGATGGAAGAAGAGGTATGGAAGAGTAAAGAGAAAAGTTAGGACATGAGGAAAATATGGTGGATATAGAAATAAGGAAGAGGACATAAAGGATGGAAGGGCACCTGGTATAGATAAGTTTCCAAATAAAGTATGGAAATATGGAGGGAAAGAACTACAGGAATGGGCATGGATAATGTGTAATCGAGTATGGAGAAGAGAGGGGTAGCTAGAGTTATGGAAAGCAGAAGTAGTCATACTAATAGTGAAAAAAGGCAAGGGAGAGAAGGTTACATATTATAGAGATGGGATGCTGATGGCAACACTGTATAAAGTATATGTAACTGTTTTGTCCGAGAAACTAGTGAATGAGTAGAAGGTATTATAGTTTTATCAATAATATTTTTTAGGTCAAGACTATTTTTTACGAACGAATCAGTTCTCCCTGAAATGGGTTTAAGAATGTTTGATAAGTATTTTGAAAGTCTATATAGGTGAAACTGGAAGGAGATTAAAAAGCAGAATTTACGAACAAAAAAGAGATTGCAGAATTGGCAATTTAAATACAGGCTTGTCACAACATTCTTGGAAATTTGATCATGTTTTTGATTTTGATAACATAAAAATTTTGGCTAGAGAAAATAATACTTTTAAAAGACGAATTTTGGAATCCATTCATATCAATAAACA
>JAAAKG020214375.1:0-22247 GCA_010014905.2 Druon quercuslanigerum
CTAAATTAAAAGAAAATTGTTAAAATATTATTAAATTTTAGAATCAAACTATTTCTTTTAAGAATAACAGATCTACAACTTTTGCAAAACGCTATAATATATAACTATATAACGATATAATTATATAACTGTATAATATGTAACTAATTAGAGGTAGCAGCACCGAGTCAAGTACTAGATCCTCTGTCAATGAGATACGAATTTCAATAAAAAAAATTATGTGAATAACTATAAAGTGCCATTTATACTTTATAAACCTCACAAAATAAATTTTTTAAACTTTCTTAGCCAAAATTGATTATATAGGATACGTAAAATGTTCATAATTTCTTTCTAGCTGTCACTTGTAAAGTAAGGTTAGGTTTATCATAGTTCGTAATATATTCCTCTGTATGTATGATTTATAATTAAAGTATAATTTACTTTTGCATATGAGCACTAAATATATGTTTAATCTTTAATTATCCTCATATATTCAATTATAGGCAACCGCATATGAATAAGCTTCATATTGAAAATGTTCTCTAATCGACAGCGGGTCTAGTACTAGGCTCAGTGCTGCCATCTACAACAAGTTTGCAGAATGAACCGAGAATATAACCGAGAAATAAATTCTCTGAGAATTTATGAGAATTTTAGAATTTATTTCAATTAATAGAAAATGGCATTTTTCGTGGACTTTGAACGGTTTTTAAATATTAAAAACATATTTTAAGTATATAATAAGCATTCGGTCCAGTGCTTGGAATAAAAACAATTTTCCAATAAAGTGTTCCTATTAATCGTGCCAGATGAATCTGATTGCTTATTATAGGTTATGTCGATACTGAACCTGCTAAACCTGCAACCATTTTCACTTGTTATAAACAAAATATATTAATATAAAATATGTATTTAAAATTTTATCTTTTTAAAATGTGCACAGCACGTGCATCACCTCTTAAGCATGTGATTAAAAGAAAAAAAAACTTAGTTAAAATTTAAAAATAAAATAAGCTTTTGAGCGTAAGCCTACGATTAAAATAACATTTTACTAAATAAGTACCACGATGAAAAAATGTATACTTTATAAAGCTTACTGTTTAGGAAACATTTAGTGCTTGGTATTTTATAATTTTATTATTTAGTGCTAGTATTTACTAGGTGATGCGAGGCAATTAAATTTTGAGGTTAGAGTTTCAGTCCAACATGTGGTAATTAATTAATAAGCTACTGTTTTGCGCATTTTAAATTCCGGAATATGTCTAAACTAGAAAATAATTTATATTCAACCGTTGACATAAAGCGAAAAATAAAAATATTGTTAAAAATCATAAATTCTTAAATTATTTAAAATTCTCTTAAATTCTGTCATATTCTTGGTTATATAACCTCAAATAAAATTCTTGGGAATTTAAGAATTTCAGCTCCTATCGACTGGAGGTTCATGTCTTGGCCACGTGGAGCGCTATATCACTGGTTGAATCTATCATTTGGCGTCACTGATAATGCCGTAATGTTAATTTAGTTGAGTCACTTACTTTTCTACCCATTAAAATAAGAAAATTGCTGGTTCACCAGTGATAATTCAAAATACTGATTCAACCAGAGACAATCTTACTGGTTCAGCTTAAGAGGGTATTAAAGTTATTTTTTCATAAGAATTTTAAGGCCATGTAACGAGAGGGTCACGTGACCAAAGCTGGTCCTTAATTCTTCTTTCCCAACGTATGTCTAAACGAAATTAGGTATCGCTCTAAAAGTGTTGGGGAATAAAAGTAAAGGCAATAAAGTACATGTCTCTGCTTTATTCCAGTGGAAATTTTGAAAAAAAATTTTTTTAAGAAAATAAAACTGCTAGATATATCGGTACTTTGCTTTTCCAACTTACGTCCACACCGAATGAGATATCGTGTTAAAAATTTAGATGCTAAATAGAGGGTACGAAGGACGGTTTCTCTGGTCCTAATAAATTAGAATTGTGAAAAAATTTTTCTTTTGATAATAATACCGGCTGTACTGTAGAACACTGCAAGAAATTTCCAATTTTTTCGTAGGGATAGTTATGAGGTTTATATATTTATCAAAGTGAAGGAAAAACAAGAAAAATTGGTCAGGAACATTGTACGTGTCTGAGATATTTATCAGCTGTATCAGAGCAGCACTATCGTAGCGAGTAGATACAACTTCGAACTTCTACGAGTCTGTGGGTAACTTTTTCCGCCTAATTTAAACTTTTATTTTTAAATATAGATGAAAAAATATTTATCTCTGGACTGACTTGATCAGCTAGTCCACTCGTTACATGACCTTAAAAGTATTCAAAAGCACAAATGTTTCTCAATTCGCATAAGATTTTCCATGATGTGAAGTTTTAGTTTAAAAATCTCAAATTTAATTTGACAACAATGGGTTCGACATTTTAAAGATATTTCGTACATATCCCACATAGCACACTTCCCGAAAAAACTTGATATTTTCTTAGGACTTGGTCCAAGTGGCCGGAGGAAAAATTAAGGTCTGCCCTAGGTTTTTTTTTTTTTTTTTTTAATAAAACTAAATTAATGCGACAAATTTTTAAATAGAATTCAGAGTTTTCAATAAAAATAGCTCTAACTAATAGAATCGAGTGAGACGTAGATTTTAAATAAAAATATTTTATTTGTATTAAAACGCTGTACAAATCTAGTTAGTACATATCTTAAGATTTGGCTGGTCGCTACCGCCTAGCCAATAAATTTGGCATTTTAAGTTGAAGCATTCTTATATCCTTGGCGATTAATCTTAGTTGCGAGAATGTGCAACACTAGCGCTACGCGCCGCGCCGACCAAATTCGAAACTAATACTCCAAATGGGCCTTCGCGCCTGAAGGGGGAAATTTAGCGGGAAATTTAAATTAGTATTCCATTCAATAAAAAGATTATATTGTTTACAGCTTCCAAATCTAATTCAACTTAAAAAAGTGAAAATTACCAGCACATACCTTTGTTCAAAAATATTTATGCAAATATCAAAAATAGTTTATTGACTCAAACAATTATTAAAAGATACTCAGTATTGATAAATTATAGCAATAAAAACATAAATTAGCAGGACAACATATATCAGGTTTTTAGAAGTCTCTTTTTAGAAGAAATTAGCCGATACGTATTTTTCGATGTGCAAAAAAATGTCTCATAAATCTCTCCTCTGGATTTTATTAGTTTTTACCGCCTTCCTTTATAATCAGCTAGCTAATTAAAAAAAGTTTAAAAGTTAACAAAATGACAGCGGTTTTTTTTTGAGAAAAAAATCGATTTTCTCAAAAAAACCCTCCCTTAATTTTTTTGCCAATTTTTTCTTAAATTTATACTGCTTGTTAAATAACTTTTGTGTTTAGGAGATTTTTTTTCTTACAATCGTAATTTATACTTTTTCTCGGCAAGAATGATAGACAGGAAAAAATATGAAGAAAAGAGTTTTATTGATTAACAAAGTTCTATGAGAAATGTCTATTGTGCTTTTGCAATAACTCTCATCGTTTACGACAAAAACTCAAGCATTACTGTTTAGGGAAAACATTTTTTATTTATTTCTTTGAATTTAAAGAGTGAAGATTTTTGCTTTTTGTAAACTTCCACCTGTTTATTCTTCCAAATATTTTTGCAAAGTTTTTACTGTAATTGTTTTTGAGAAAAATTAGAAAATTCAATTGTATGAAAAAAATTCTCCTGGACACAACAGTTATTTAGCCAACATCACACTTATAAGATATCTTCCTTATTAGAGTACGATATAAAAAGAAAAAATTGGCAAAAAGCTTTAAAGGTGGATTTTTGAAGAAAATTCAAATACGCATAATTTTTTAGAATTTTCTTTGCGAATCGTAAAAATACGTATCGCCTAATTGCTTGTAAAAAACGACATATTTCGTCCCCGATAGATTCTAAGATTCTAAGTGTAGAACCCTGTCTGATTTGAAATGGATTCGGCCCTTGAACATTCTGTTTGCATGTCTTGCCATTAGTGTATATCTTTAAATCAATATTTGAGTTAATGAAATATTTTCTTATCATTGCGTAAATATTTTTTAACAAAGGTATGTGTTAATAATTTCTGTTTTTCAAAATCGAATTAGATATGGAAGCTGTAAATGGTATCATCTTTATATTGAGTGGGATACTAATTTAAATTTCCCGCTACTAATGCCCCTTCAGGCGCGAAGACCCATTTAGAGTAATAATTTCGCATTTGGTATTGAATTACCTTATCCCCTTTAAAATTTTGTATTAGGATCTTGTTGACTGTCACAGGCATATAGAACCAACTGTGACATTTTGTCAACCCCGGTAATACTCGAAGTCAATTCAGGATCTTCAAAGCATTGTCAAACTGTATTTCCATTATTAGATGTTCCAGTCCCATGTTGCGGAACATCAATCAGCATCTCTCATTTTCTGTTTTTCATCGGCTAACTTCGCTGTCCATATTCAGAATTCTGTGTGATACGCAATGTGAAAGATACGTTCCATGAAGCGTATCCAAGCATGTAGTGTAGAGAGACCTAAAGAAGTTTTTGATCTTCACAGAGAAGAGTCTTATTTTTGCCAACTTGTCCATCATGGAGGGCCTTACGGAGCATGTATAACATGACGATGATGATGGTGTTTCAATAAGCCCTTGGAAAACATTTCCGCAAACATGGTCATTATTATTTTATGCGTGACTTTGCAACGATTCCGACTTCGACCCAAATTAATTGTTGTTGGTTTGAGTTCATCGATTTCTCCTTGAATCTGTTTTACGTCAGAGATGGTAGTCTCCTTCCCTTCCTTTACGTAGCGGAATCGCATGATTCTACAAAGTCTTGATGACCCAGGATGTGGATTTTCCCAAATCGCCAAACATCTACTAGTTTCCGTGTCTATCATCTCCAATGCTAGCGGTACCATCGAAAAAATTAAGATGCTTGCATCAGATTTACTAGGATTGGTGAAACACTGGTTGTATGGATTATGACCAGATGTCAATTAAAATTGAAGGTATGATTTTAGGTATTCCCATCAAGCGAAATACTGTGTGATTTAGCAAGGCTTGCGTGTTAATACTCACACCCTCTTCCGTTATGATAATATGAGATTCAGGGAGGTAGCACCTTTTTTTGGCATCTGCTATCATCCTGTAAGGTGGGTGGATAACAAACAGAGCCTTTTTAGCAAAATCGCCGCAAAAAGACCGCTTTAGAATTTAATTAGCTTTAATTTACAAAAAAGTAGATGGAATAGGATGAAAATTGTAGGCTCTTGATCATTTTGAACCCAAATTTTCTAATTCACCGCACTGTGCGGCGTGTAGCGCTAGTGCTACCCTTTCTCGTAACTGAGATTAATCGGCAAGGATTTAAGAATGCTTCCACTTCAAATGCTACATTAATTAGTTAGCCGGCTGTGGCCTGGCAACTGCCATAACTTTTGTGCTGTCCGAAATGGTAATTAACGTTTACGGAATGATGAAAATAAATAATTTTTTTCGTCCTTAGGAATTACTGAAGGGACTTCATTATGTTTCAATATTTTTCAAAGAGCCAAAAATTAAAAATACCAGCTAAATTTCTACTGCTTTTCAATACAAATAAGATATATTAATCAAAAATCGACGTCTCACTCGATTCTATTAATTAGAGCTATTTTGATTCAAAACTATACTAAACCAACGTTTTAACCTAGGCTTAAGTATAGGTCTAGATCTAGAGCAGGCCTGTTTTTTCCCCGGCGACTTGGACCAAGTCCTAAGAATATACAAGGTTTTTTCGGGAAGTGTGCTATTTGGGTTTAAAGGATTCATTTTATCTGACCCTAAAGCCAATAGAGAACATAAGCCTTCTGAAAAATATTAAATTTTTTCATATCATCATTATTTTCAAATATAATTACTTTTTTACAACTTACATATTATCCGCAAGAGAAACGCTGTAATCCATTAGCCTCTGTGCCGGCAGAGAATTCAGAAAAAGATGAGCGATAGATGCTCCCGTAAAAGCACCAAACCTAACAGCAATATCGATTTTTTCAAGATTTACAACAACCTGAGTTCAGAAAAATCTTATTTAAAGCCAGAGTCATCCTTTAAAATTTTTCTATATTATTTTTGTATACATTTTACAAACTTGCAAATGAAGCCGTTTACAAATTTATCATTTCTTTAAGGCCGTGCAATACTTACCTAATTCCTACACTACTGAAATTTTTTTGCAACAATTGACGCTTACACAAAATGTGATATAGAGTTGAAAAATTGTCAAATAAAATAAAAAGCATTAAAGAGCGTTTGAGTGGTTCCAAGTTTTTATTATGAAAAAGCAATTTATAAGTAAAGGTAAATAGGTCAGGAAGAGGGGATTATTCAATAGGAGAAGAAAAACAGTTTAAGGAAGTAATAAGAAAAAAAGAAAAAGTAGGAGGTGAAAAGAAAATTAAGAAAATGGAGTATACTGAGATGTGCTATCCAAAATAAGAGGAGAAAAATAAAAAGTGTGAAGAAGAGGAGGAAAAGGTTGGGACGCTGAGACGGAAGAAGAGCTTTGTAAGGTCCCCAATAGAAAGAAATGAGTGCTAGAGAATGAGTTAGAAAAGGAGGAAAAATTGATATGGAAAGAGACGAAAAAGTGGACAAGAAGGGATATCCCTTGTTGTCCAATATGACCAGACACATGGAAAGGAGTACTGGTACCGGAATTGAAAAAGGCAAATGGGAGGAGCTTAGAGAATATGCAGAACTGTCCCTTATGCCAAATTTTTAGAAAATTGATGGGAGAGAGATGAACGAGAACAGCAAGATTTAGATTGGGGGACGAGGTAGGGGAAGAGATGTATTAGCAAGGGAATGAAAACAAAATGTGCAAAATCTGTGATTGGGAAGTGGAAGCATGTATTTGACCGATGTAGGAGAGAAATGAGAGATAAAGGAATCTGGAATGTGCAGGTGGTAAAGATTTTAGGCGAGAATGGATGGATGAGCAAGGAATGGAAGAGTTGGATAAGACTAGACAAGAAATTTAGAGAAAATAAAAGTAGTGAAAGAAAAAGAATATAAGAATCGCTTCGAAGTGTAAAAATGTACAATTAAATGTTGCATAATAAAAATATAATAAAAAAATATAATATTATCCTTTGATACGAGAGAAATAAATATTACCTGTACTAAGGAAGCGCTGATTAATATAGCATTCAGTGCCATTATGAAGAAGAAGCAAGGACAGAAGAGAGATTCGATGATATTGCAAAACCTGATAAATTTTTTTTTATTTTAAAATCAGTTCCAGAAATATCCAGCAAGCGACAAAAAAATGGTTTCATAGGCTAGTTGGACTTCAGGTCAAGGGTCAGAGATCAAAGGACAAAATTCAAGGGAAAAGGTTTATGAGCAAAAGTCAAGAAACACTATGTAACCATAAAAAATAATTCTTAATTATTCCAAACTATTCCACAAAACTGAAAAATAAAATATTTCTATATCGAATTACATTTTTGCTCGAATATACGAACTTTATCACCCGGTTATGTTGTTCTATGCAAAATACGACTGTGCTGTGGGTAACACTTTTTACACCTTTTTCTGTACTTCTATCGTTTTTAATATTTTTCATTTTCTTGAATTTGTACCTAAAAACGTATATATAAATAGTTATTTTAAAAAATATATTTTTTATTTGGATTAGACTGAACTTTCAGACGTCTAACTTGACGGTTTTGTTATTTCAGACATATAATTTATCCTGAAACATTATAAAAAATGTAAAGAACGAGTCTTTGTCTTTGTTCATCCTGTTTCAAGAATGAAAAACCAGAAACCCCATACTCATTCATAGACGGCTTATTCTCTTCAAAAATGAAAATAGTGTGATAACTTTAACCTGCTTTACTCTACAGTGATTTCTGAAACGAATTAGAATTTCTCTTGAGTTTAGACGGCAGCGCTTCGGACTAGCAGGCGCACGAGTGCCATGCCGCTCTCAGGTCCGGGATGGTCTTATATAGTCTTGACCCTACTCCTGGTTGCCTGGTGGAGGTGGTGGTTACCATAGTTGGGTCCAACGCGACGGTGGCTATGATTGGTGGCGCTTTCTCACGTGGTTTGTCGTTTCCGCAGATTTGGCTTCGCTTGTTGCTTTAATGCTGTCTGACTATACTGCCCGAGCGTGAGGCCTGCTTTTGTGTATTAGGTATTTCACGTGGGGTGGGGTGGGGGAAATCCAAGATGGCCATACGCTGATGCATAAACAAACCAGTAGTCCGAGTGTGATTTCGTGAAACTTTTCAATTGAATGTAATTTGAAGTATTTATAACTCGAATTATAATGATACTTTGTTGCATTGTGAACTGCGGGTTGCAGTCAATTAGGGACGGAGTATCTTTTTACAGAATTCCCGCTGTTGTAGGGCAAAATAGTAGAAAATATAAGACTACTTACAGTGCACAAAGCTATCGAAAAGCAGATCATTTATTAAAAAGTGCCGACGAGTTAATAAAGTTAACCGTAGAAAGGCGACAAGCCCGGATACGTGCTATAAAAAGAGGCAAATTAAATGACACTCAGTTAAAAAGTTTAGAGATTGTTCGCATCACTTTCATTCAGGTAAGTTGTGGTTATGTATGTCTGCAATTCCTGGTAATGCTATTAAAAGAAAATTAATTTTTATTACTGTCCATTTTTAAAATTTGTAGAATAAAGAAGAAGACAAGTTGAAGTAAAATAATTGCTATTTTAAATATTTAAAAATAATTGTAAATACTCCAATTATTTTTAGGACGTCCAGCTGAATTAGCAGATCGAACAAATCCTGATTGGGCACCATGTAAAAATCTTGGATATGAAGTTGGAGTTGCCCTGAAGAAGGAGCTTGCATTGCAAATACACGGTCGATATATTGAAAGGGCAACAACGATTTATGTTATAATTGAAAAGGAAATTAAACATGTAAAAGAGGTTGACATAGAGTCCATGGAAGTAAACTCTATCGGGTTTAATATTAATCGGACTGAAATCATCAATTTATCAGACGAAAATAGAAATCCTTTGACAGAAATAATAACTCATTTATCTGTCGAAGGCAGAAACCATTAACTGAAATAATTCATTCCTATGACGAAAACAGAAATCCGTTGTTTTGAAGTGTGGCCACACAAATCGATTTTGAAGTAAATTCATCAGACGCAAATAAAAATAATTTTTTTTCAAATGCTTCCACGCAAACGGATCTTGATATGGATGAATAAATATATCTTTTCAAAAAATTATCAATTTATGAATCTGATCTGCAAAAGTACAAAGTTAGAGTTCAGAAGTTTGGCCTTTCTGAAGAATCATTAGAAAAAGATTATGTTAAAGTAAAATGTCTAGCTGGAATAGAAAATTTTAAAGTATTGGCCCTAATTCATGAATTCGTTTCCTCACTCTTCTTCGCCCGCTCTGATACTTCGCTTTCAACATTCCAGCAACTATTGATTACTCTAATGAAATTGATAGTAGATTTACCTTATAAGTACTTGGCTTACAGGTAATGTTATAGATCGAATAAATTTTTTCAGGATATTTTTTTTCTTCATGTTCGTCTTTTTTTATCTAGGTTAGGGATCGCTTCCTGTACAGTGTTTAAGTACCTCCACAGGTGTATACATGCATTATACTGCTTATGTCATAGGTGTATATTCAAAAACTAAGGAAATAATTCTCCTGTGCTGAATGTTGGTCGAACTATAAGCACCATCAAACTATCAAACATTTAATAACTGAATATTTTAGGTGAAAAATTAAAACAATCGATCAAGCCTTTTTTATTAAAAAATCAAATTTTCATTGTTCCAGATGTCTTTTTATGATAAAAATGTTTTATTTTATGTACGCTTTTATACGCAACATATTTATTAAAAAAGTTCCTACAAACTTTTGTGCCAAACAAAAACTGAGTCTTCTATAGCAGTTTTTGTAGCAAAAATAGGGATAGAGAAAGCTCTATAGAAGACCCAGTTTTTGGTGGACATAAAAGTTTGTGCGAACTTTTACACTACATAATTTGTGTATAAAAGCATACATAAAGTAAAAATGTTTTATCACAAATAGGAAAACCTCAAAAAATAAGAATTTCAGTTTTAAAAAAAGGGCTGTATCGATTTTTTTCATTTATCAATTAAAATATTCAGGCCACATTGAAGAATTAAATACTGCTAAGAATTTGGGCTAAGTAAAAAGTTTAGGTTGAAGTTAGTTGATGCTCACCATGTTGGTGTTAGATTTCTATTCCTTTGTAAAAATTAGGTTTAATATTAAACATACATGGGATGCACTGGATATTGCACTGTGAAAATTAGTACAAAGATTACACTTTCCAAACACATTAAAAAACTTTATTTTTATTTCTTACATATATTATATTTTCTTATTTAGATTTACCTCTAAATTATTCCCGTGTGGGGTTGCTGAACCTCCATCGGGCGCCTCCCCGGATTGCGGATAGGGGAACGCCTCCCAGATATGGGTGGTACCGGGGAAATCAAATACCCGGGGTGGACAAAAATCAGATAGGGGAAGGAACCCTGATTAACAAACCAAATATGAGTAGTTCTTTGAAAAACAAAATACCCTTAGAGAGTATATTCTCCATATCCGTTCCGATCTGTTGAAATCCCCGGTGGCCGATACATGTTCCACGGAATTTGGGGGGAACAAAAAGAACGCCAATCAGCAGAAACATGGTGCAAGCTCTAACACGGAGAAGGAAGTTGCCATGGATACGGACTTGACTAACGAAATTCAGGAAAATAGTGTAACAGTTGATACATTACATAACTTGTTGAGGAAGCTTGTTGAAGTTTCGAGCCATTTTTGAAAATGAGCCCGCATGCTTAAGGGAGAAAGAACCTAGACATAACGATTAAAGGTGGCTTGGAGGAGGCCGGATTCATTCTGGAGGGCCTCAAATGTATCCTGGAGAAATCGTCTTCGGTTATGACTCAATCAGTCAACAACACGGTGAAACAGATCAACCCACTAAAAGGCCAACGCACCATGAAGAGGACAGCTGAGAGTACACTTAATCCTGGTGAAGGCTCGTCACTGCGACCAAATAAGAAAATTCAGTTGGCCGATGAGGCCACTGAGTAGACGGAACAGAAACGGTGTAAGGATAAGCAGAAACAGCTAGCAACCGACTCTCAAATAGGTGGACAAATTAGGGGAGCAAGTGCTACAACGCAAGCTCCCAAAACGACAGCGATGAAGAAGACGCGTGCCCGTTTGGAGACTGTTATAATCAGATCTGCAGAATGCAAAAAGTATGCAGACGTACTTAAAATATTGCGAAGTAAAGTAAATCCTGATGACATGGATGTCAATGTTAAATGCATCAGAGAGACAAGGGCAGGTGATGTCCATGTCGACATAGGTGCGAGTGCACCTATGCAGAAGCCAAAGCTAAATTTGGTGAAGCTTTGACATCGGCGGTGGGTGAAGATGTGCAAGTACGTCAACTAGTGCCGAGTGCTAAGTTGGATGTAAGAGACAAGGACGACACAACTGATGAAGAAGAGGTTAAGGAAGCCATTGACAAGCTTCTTAATTTTTAAAAAGGTAACGATTTTAAAATAACTCCGTCAAGAGCAAATCAATAGGGAATCAGGATGGCCTTTATCGATTGTGATGAGAACGTTGCGAGGAAAATTGAATAATCAGGCCACATGCGAATTGGGTGCGTAAGCTGCAGGGTACGTCGTAGGGCTTCAGTTATACGGTGCTTCCGGTACTGTGACTTTGGGCATAAAGCTGCCTCCTGCCAAGGGAAGGATTGAAAATCTGCTTGCTGGAATTGTGGAAAAGATGGGCATCTGTTCTTGACTTTCAAGGAGAAACCTCCTTGCTATTTATGCGATGAGCGCATGGGTAGCGAGGGGGATACAGACCATGTTTCTGGATCTTATAGATGTCAAGTGTACAAGGAGTATTCCAAAGGTAAGCTTTAATAACGGTCATCATATAGAGTAATCTGGGTAGGAGCAGACTCGTCTGTGACTTGCTGCTTCGGATAGTGGTAGAGCATAAGGCGGATCTGCTTATTATCTCCGAACAATGTTGCAGGATGAGTGGGCACAATTGGTACCCGCATAAGACAAGCACAGCAGCGATCTGGATAAAAAATTCATCTATGTATCTTGTGGCTGATGTTTGCAAGAGGGATGGTTACGTTTGTGTTAGAAGTGGTGACATCACCTTTGTGAGCGTCTATCTTTCTCCCAATGAGAGCATTATTGAGTTTTTCAGAAAACTCGATGGACTTGAAGACTGCGTTGGGCAGCTGAATGGAGAAGTCATTATAGCTGGGGACTTTAATGTGAAGGCGCTGGAATGGGGTATGACGTGATCTTGCAGTAGAGGTAGTTTGGTATTCGAGATGGTGGCCCGTCTGGATCTAGATATTCTGAATAGTGGCTCGGTTCCGACGTTCAGACGCAGCGGATGTCGAGGCACGATAATTGATATCTCTTTAGCGACGGCGGATGTCTTAACTGTGATACATGGGTGGCAGGTCCTTGAGGATCTCTCAGGGTGTGACCATCAGTTCATAAAGTTCGGGGTTGGGTCAAACTCTAAGCAAAGAGGGAAACATGCGGGCTCTGCAAAGATCTGTGGATGGAATGTCGGAAAGCTTAATGGCTCTGCAGTTATTTAAAACGCTGGCCAGAGCGGGTGACTTCACTGGTGAGGCTGTGTGCCCCGTAAAAGCAACCAGGAAAACGGCTGGAGGTATGGTCGAAGAAGTATGTATCTGATTAAGCGGGCATGTGATATGTCGATGCCTAAAAGGTCGAGTATAAGGGCCCGCCCATAACTCCATCGTCATTTAGACCATTATGCATGTTGGACAATGCAGGCAAGATTTTTGAGAAGCTTATTCGGGCTCGTCTACGGAATGCTACAGAGGAATCATGTGGACTATCGGAGAACCAGAATGAGTTCCACACAAACCACTCCTCAATGGGCGTAATTAGAGAAGTCATACCAACGACTCAAAGGGCTTGGTAGGGTAATCCAAGGTCAAGCAGCACTTGTGTTCTGGTCACCCTTGATGTGGAGAACGCCTTTAACTCAGCTAGGTGGGTTGACATTCTGGATGCACTTGAGCATCGATTCGGGGTGCCAGCGTATCTGCGAAGGGTGATTAGTGCTTACCTCGATGACAGGATGCTGTTGCATAAGACCACAGTGGTTCAGCAGAGTCGGAAGGTCACAGCAGGTGTGGCTCAGGGGTCTGCACTTGGACCTTGCGGACGATCTTGCGGCCATGATATTGGCAAGAAATACAGAGCAAGCTCAAAGGAGAATAGCATATGTTATCGGTCTTGTCAACAATTGGATGGAAGAACATGGTCTTTCATTAGCTGCCAGTAAGACAGAAGTTGTGGTTCTGACGAAACAGAGACACTATGGGGATATTATCAGGTTTGATATAAGAGGGGAGACTGTTGTGGCTGCCTCAGTCGCCTGTTACCTAGGAGAGCATGTGGATAAGAAGCTCAAACACTGGCCTCATATCATGAAGGCAGCTGATAAAGCTAGCACATTGGTAGCTGAACTCTCCAGGCTGATGCCTAATATCAAAGGCCCCAGGGCAAGCAAGAGGAGGATCATTATGAGTGTGGCTCACTCGATCATGCTCTATGGAGCGGAGATCTAGGCTGATGCGCTGAATGTCCAGAAGTACAGGAAAGAAATGGTTTCGATGCAGCGACGTTGTGTCATGCATATAGCAAGTTCCTATCGCACCGTTTCAGCTTCAGCAGTAATGGTTGTGGCCGGAGTTATACCGATTTTCCTCCTCGCCATGGAGTGGAAATGATTTTATGAGAGAAACTAACTGGAGGAAGATCGACAAGAAATCCGAGTTCAGGAGAGAGCCAGAATACTTGCACAATGGCAGCAATGGTCGAACACAGATATCAGAGGTTGATGGACTGTACGAATAATAGGGGAGGTGGCCCGTGGTTCGGGATGAGACATCGGGAGGTGAACTTTCACCTGACCCACTTTCTCATGGGAGATAGGCACTTTAACGTCTTCCTATATTTGATGAATAGGAAGGAAAATGAGCTCTGTGATTACTGTCCCACGGAAATCGATAATGCAGAGCACACATTCTATAAATGTGCCAGGTGGGCGCATAAGAAGCACGACTTGAAGATTTCTTTTGGTCATGCGTTCACTTCTGAGAAAACAATAACAACGATGCTGCGTAATGAAGAAGACTGGGAGTCAGTGGCTTATTACGTCGAATCTATTTTACGACAAAAGAAAAAGAAAAGCAAGAGAGGATGCGTAACGATCAACAATGATGGTTGCACAATTGTATGTTTTGGTTTTCTCTTTTTCAGGGAGGGGGTTTCCAAACAGGGTCGAAGGCTAGAAGAGACACCTGTCTCTTCTGTCGAGGATAACACAATTGTATTTATTTACTAATATTAGCGAAAACCGATTATTAGTTACGATTTTCACATCGAATTTGCAAAAACCTTTACCGAACATGATTTTCAAACCCAAAAAATTGCGGGAACCTCACTTAAACTCAGGCATTCGCACATCGAAGCATCTTTCGGCCATCATCAATTTCTCTACAAACACAACAATTCCTCTTCATCTTTGTCTTTGGATAACTTTTATGGCTATAAGAATTCTTTTGTCTTGCAAGTTTCCCTTGAATTTTACAGGTCCGTTTTCGCACGAAACCGACAATGTCAACAAAGTGAACCGTCGAAAATCGGTCGATTCACAATTTAAATCAGCACCAGTTAAACTATACGTATCTAAGCCGTCTACTATTTCAATTTTGGATTTTTATCGGGCCTTTCGTCCGCGGGCAATCTTTCAAAATAATATTTTTTTGACATTGTTTTTTACTTTTGTCTCTAATATTCTAATACACTGTGAACTACATATATCACATGGCTTTGTTTATGCACCAGCGTATGGCCATCTTGGATGACGTCACAACGTAAAATACCTAATTATACTAGCGCGTAATATTATTTAAAGTCTAAAGACTAAATGGCATGTTACAAGTAAAAAAAAATTATGACACTCTTAACCAGCTTTACTCGAAAGGTACTATGAAGAAGTTTGGGCGAGAATATCTGAAAATTTAGTCCCATTATATTTAGGTCAATATTTGTAATTACCCGACTACTTCAAAGATTCCACAGGCGTGTTCAGTAAAAACTGCCAAAATCGACTCTGAACCAACAAGAACGCACATTTGTGAAATTGCGTTGAATAAAATGTGACTCATGATCCAGTAGAAGTACTTATCAGAATAATTGACAAAATAATAAACTTGATAAGACAATTTTTTTGGACGACATTCTTTCAAGGGAAGAATAATGTCGAGAATTTGTGGTGATATTGCCATTAGCATATAAGTCACTAAAGTTCCAGTTACACATCCTAGAAATTTTTTATTGAAAAAATTGTGATCAAAAAGAAATTGTGATAAAATTTTATTTACGTGCATAAAGAATAATGTAAATTCTGCCATAATTAGCGTGATTTGACAAAATGTGACGTTCCTCTCCTGAAGACCATAATTGCCAATCATACCTAATTTCGTCAAATGTTTCTTCACCTATTTTTGTTGTTATAAAGTCGATAAATAATTATTTTCTAAAAAATCATAGATGTAAAAATATTGGTTTACCTTTTTTTCTTTAGACGCATAAACGATAGTATAGACTAAACAACCCAGGGCCGTAAAAATTGTTGGAAGGCATTCAATCATATTATCCAGATCGCCCCAAGCTCTTATAAAACCAGTAACCTAGTTTTAAAAAATTAATATTTTTTGAGTATTTGTGCTGATGAGAAAATTTTACTAAATCTTTTTTAAGATCTTAAAATTTTGACATTTATAAACTTTGTTTAAATGGAGCTGAGGCTGTTTCAGTTTTGAAGAACAGAACAATTTAAAATTGAGGAGCCAGATTCCAGAACAGCCTATAAATCGTTCGTGCTGAACGGCGTTGATCCCTTGAACTTTTAAAAAAGTTTTGAATTTGAATTTAAAACGAACAAGTATTTATTTTAATGTTATTGTTAGATGAGCCGCTCGATATTTTTAATTTTGCGTGGATTCAGAATACTTTTATATAAAAAAAGAAATCACTTGCTCGAAGGGCTTTTTTTCTTTTTTTAAATAAAACAAAATTTCCTATTAAAATAATTTTAGGCAAATTTTCACTATAATAATTAAAGCAGCAATTAGTACTTACTTAAAATTAATTTTTAAGTTTGGCCCCTCGATTTTTTAATTTTTATAAAAAGAGTGGACACGAATTTCTGATTTTTCCGATAAAATTATTTTTAGAAGTTTTTAGAGCAAGTCAATAAATTTAATTATTATAAAAAAAATATCTAAAATGTAAGAAATTAAAAAACTTTTTCTAAATATAAGAAACATAAATATTTCAATTCAAAAAAGGATCATTTCATTTGACAAGAATTTAAATTTAGATCAAAATGAGTTAGGTTTGAAAAAATAGCATTTTCAAATATTCTGTAAATTGTATTTTAAAATTAGTGGCTAAAATTCAAAGCGTTGAATATTTCTAATAGTGCAATTTTCATAATGTTTAATTAATATCGGAAAATTCCCGAACAATAAAATTACCGAATGAAAATTTCCGAACAATAAAATATCTATTACTGTAAAATTCACGACCCTGAAAAATTTCGAAAATTAAAAAAATTATGTTTCGACAATTTTATACTTTCTGAAATTGTCTATTCAAAATATTTTCTTTTTCGGGTTTTCGCAGTTCGGGGAATTTTTTTCCTGGGGTTTTCGGTACTACTGTTAAAGGTCAAAAAATAAAATTCCGCACACTACGAAATTTCTGAAAATTAAAATATTCTATATAAAAAATTCTTAAAATAAATTTTTTTATATATTTAAAAAGCAATAATGAAATATTTTGACCAAGAAAAAATGTTTTTTGTTCAATGTATTGATATAAATTATTGTTGTTTTAAGTTCAAACAATAATTCAAATAAACATTAAGCATTTGTGAAAAATTGTTTGCGTTACAAATATTACTGTTTTGGATATTTTATAATTTATTAATATTACAAAACTGTCTGCAATATTATTATTTGGCAACTTTGTATTAAAAATATTTTTCAGGAATTTAATTTTTCGGGATTTTTCAATCATCCACATATCCAACCTCTTTTCAATAGTCAAGCTTTGTTAAAGCAATATTTTTTACTTAGTTTTAATCTATTTTTATAAAAAATACAGTTTAAGTGCAGGAAGCAGCACAATTAAATAAATCGGTTTTTCATTGTCATGCTAATTATTTTGATCTGAAATATATTTTAAGCTGTTGTTTTACATTACCGTGGTTGATAAACAGATCAAAAGAGCAATAACAATTAAAGATTGGATTAAACGATTTCGAAAGGTGCCGTGATAAGGCCACTGTCCTATACATGAGAGAAAAATTTATTGATAACAAAATAACGATTGTCAAATAAATCCATTCCCTGCATGACGAGAGCTAAACCAAGACTAAAGTCGTCGACCCTCGATTTTCTTTCCAACCCCATGTCTGCCTGCGAATAATAATTCATTCAAATCATAATAGCTCTGACTATTCGAAAGGACGAAGATGTATTATTCCTTGTGTCGTTTTCTTGGTATAGAAATTTTTAATTATTAATTCCAAGAAATAGGTGCGTCATAAGATAATAGCTTCTGATGAACCTACGTGTCGCGCAGTAATTATTACTCTCCTTTCGACAGAAATAATCAATCTTATAGTTCTCATGGTTCCAGTGGTTATATTTCACTCAGGGTGAAACAGTTGCTACTAAACTGTAAGGAAAAAGGTACAAATTCAGTGCTCGGATTTGAAATGAGATTTAAATTTGTAACGTAAAGAAAATAATGAAGAAATAGAAGAATATCTATCATCTGGACAATAACATAACAACGAAAAGAGGATCCGTCTTTTTATTTTCATAAAAAACTAAAGGTGACATTAACAAGTAAAATTTTCAAATAAATGCAAAAGGTCTTTGAAAACATGGATTTCTTCTTGAATGCGCACACACACCTTCTTAGTCGAAGAGGGCTATTCTGAAACACATGTCCATGAATATCATAAAAAGCCAAGAGGACATGAAGCATCCTTGTTCAACACATTTCTTAACATCGAATCAGTCCCTTAGTTGTCCATTTTCAACAACAAAGACACAAAAGATTTTTTTTTTTTGAAACCTAAAACCTTTCTTTGGTGTTTTGCCTCAAGATGAATATCTGATCCGCACATCATCATTCCGGATTACATTCACATTGGGCTTTCCAAACATCTTCCTCTGTTGCTTTCGTTATCCTATTAATAAATATTTTCGAATAAATTTTGCTTACGATACAGTGGCTTTTATTTCTCTTTCCTTTATATATTGGGACAATGATCGCCTTTTCCAGCCATCTATACTAGAAGCTTTATCATTCCTTAAGTTCTTGATGATATACCTAACCTCAAAGGCACAGACTCTCTAAACCGGATATTCTAACGAATCTTCTTCTATGCCGGAATTATGCTTCACCTTTCAATAATTTCTTAAAATAGTCCCTAACACCGTCTTTTGCATTGTCCATATCATGTTCTATTTCCTTCTTGCTATTTCTAAAGCGAACTAACTCTGTACTTTTCACTCTGATACTTTCTTGTTTTCCTTGTGCAATTGCCAAACAAAATAATTTCTCATTTCTTCCGAAAGCGTTTTACATTTTCTTTTGTTGTTCCGCTTTCATTTTAGGCTTGTTTTCTTCAATTATCACGGTGGGGCAAACTTTAAGTGTTTGTAAATTAAAGGTGTCGGCTATTATATTTGCAAACAGCTTTAAGCAATTTTTTGCATAGTTTGGATGTGTCTTTAACACTTTACACTTAATCCACATTTTTTAAAGTTTGCATCAGCTGATTCCACAGCTTGCTCCGAGTAGAACACCAATCCTTTCTTTTTTTATCACACAAAGGTAATCTGATTGTAAATCATTTGAAAACACGAATCTACAATCTCTTTTAATGCGTCAAAACATGTTAGAAATTTGTTCAATTTTTGTGTACATACTATTGAACAAAGTGTTCATAACTCCGATCAACAAATGTAACTCGGGCGGTGCAATAAAGCCAATAATTTGTTTTTCTTCGTCTGTTAGTAAGTCCCACAAAAATGATAAATGATCCTGATTTTCTGCAGAAAATTGAGTTACACCTATCAAAAGTAATGTCTGGACACCAGAATCTTTGAAATTCTTGGCAACCACTTTTGGTTGGAAGCACCAATTCATTGTCCATCGATTGAATAGATGTTATTTTTAAAAAACCTCCACCGTCATATGCACCAATTTTAATGTACGCTTTATCTACTTCACGAGATCCTTTAGAATCATCGATTAGTTTTTGAATATTTTTAGAAAATACAAAATATTCTTCTTTTGGCGTGTTTTCCGTTTTAGAGCTAATTAACTGGCATTTAGTTACATAAAAATGGGACACAAATGAATGATTTGAAGCTTTGATTTTGTCTTTTAGATTAGGTTCAAATATTTTTCTGTTTTTCGTTGCACTTCGAAGTGATTTAGCGATTCCTAAAGTAGTGTTAGTTGACAAACCATAGTTAGTGCTAATTTTCGATAAATTTTCAGCAGATATCACCCATTCTTCAGCTTCTTTTTTATATTTTTTTATATTTCTGTAATTACATTACACACAAATGTTCTTTCACTTTCTGATCTAATGATGAATTCGAGTTTTGCATTAATTTCTTTTTTTACAATTATGATATTTACCTTTTGCAATAATTGATCAACATTTCCCATATATTTTATTTGTAAATTTTCTTTGCTTTGATTTTTTTAATGACTGTAGCAGAGGTTCTTGAAATGTTATATTTACTTTGATCTTTCACTAAACTACATAATTCACAAGAACACGGAATTCGAAAACTTGATAGAGTATCAGTAGCTAGCTTAAAATTAGAATAATCAGCAGACATCACAATATAATTATTATCAGAATTTTTATTTACATAAATATTTTTTTTTATTTCGCACATAGTGCTTTCGGCAATTGTTCATCGTTGCTGTTATGAGTGACATGCTTATCCATTAATTTTTAAAGTGAATGTGTTCTTTCAAAAAGAACTTTTTTTTCTCTTAACATAACTTACACAATTTTAAACGACAATCACTGTGCGACATCGCACGCAATTTGATTTGAGGTAATGTTTTCATTTTTTACCCAGTAACTAAAAGTGCGAGACATAATTTAATTTTGATGCTCACACTTTGATGTTACGATGCAATCTGACAATATTATAAATAACAATATATACAACTCGAAAATATTCGACTACAGAATGATATTGAAATAGTTTGAAAGATTATTTACGTTTTTTATTATGAAATTGAAAAATGGTTATAGTTATGCGTAGGCAAGTAAATATACATACCATTGCAGTCATGTGATGTAAACAAAGAAAAACGGATTTACTGTTTAAAGATTATTATTAATGAACGATAAAGTAAATAATTACATTATCGATAAATAGTAAAGAAGAATAAGCATTAACATAATTTAGCATAAAACAAATTAGCATAAAAATAATCAAGAGTCTATTCACGGTCGATGAGGTCAGGCAGTTGCGCTCTGGATTTGTAACTGAAACGTCTGGGCTCGATTCTTGATAGGTGAAATTTTTCTCTTTTTTCACAATAAAGGCTTTGTTTATTGCAATTGACTATTCAATTCATATTAGTAGGTTAAATAAATTTGAACTTCACCAGACAGTTCCTCGTTTTTCATATATGCATAGGATGACGCGGGTCTGCATCTGTGTAACATTTGAAATTTTAATGACTGATTATAGTCTCCATGAACAAATAAGAATATAATTTAATAATTGATGTTATTTTATTGACCAGAGTAATTAATTAATTATTTTATTATTTTAGATATTGTCGAATACAGATAAAATATTTTTCTGGAGAAATGAAAAAAAATCTGCCTCGGCCCAAGTTCGAACCGTGAACGCCACTACTCACGAGAAGAGCGTTAACCAATTACGCCACCAGAACTTCACCAGACAGTTTCTCGATTATCCTGCATGGTCAGGATGACGCGGGTTTGCATCTGTGTAATATTTGAAATTTTCATGATTGAATATAGTCTCAATAAATGAATAAGAATATAGTTAATTAAGTGACGTTATTTTATCGAACAGGGTAATTAATTAATTATTTTATGAATTGAGATATTGTCGAAAACTGCTCACCTAATTTTCTAGAGAAACGAACAAAAAACTTCCTTGTGCCCGATTTGAACAGTTAACGCCACTATTCACGAGAAGAGCGTTAACCAATTACGCCACCAGAACTTCTTCAGACAGTTTCTCGTTTCTCATATATTCTCAGGATGACGCGGGTCTGCATCTGTGTGACATTGGCAAGTTTAGTGATTGATTATAGTCTCCATAAACAAATAAGAATATAATTTAATAATTGATGTTATTTTATCGACCAGAGTAACTAATTAATTTTTTTATGATTTTAGATATTGTCGAATACAGATAAAATAATGTCATGGAGAAAGGCAAAAAAATCTGCCTTGGTACGGGTTTAAACCGTGAACGCCACTACTCACGAGTAGAGCGTTAACCAATTACGCTACGGGGGCTTCACCAGACAGTTTCTCAATTATCCTGTATGGTCACGATGACGCGGGTTTGCATCTGTGTAATATTTGAAATTTTCATGATTGAATATAGTCTCAATAAATGAATAAGAATATAGTTAATTAAGTGACGTTATTTTATCGAACAGGGTAATTAATTAATTATTTTATGAATTGAGATATCGTCGAAGATTGTTCACCTAATTTTCTAGGGAAACCAACAAAAATCTGTTTCGTTCCCGATTTAAACCGTGAACGCCACTATTCACGAGTAGAGCGTTAACCACTTACGCCACCGGAACTTCAGCAGATATTTTCTCGATTCTTCCTTATCCAGAGGATGACGCGGGTCTAAATCTTTTTAACATTTGAAATTTTAATGATTGATTATAGTATCAATAAATGAATAAGAATATAATTTAATAATTGATTTTATTTCATTGACTAGGGTAATTAATTAATTAATTTATAATTTTAGATATTGTCGAATACTGTTCAGATAAGTTT
>JAAAKG020214386.1:0-22247 GCA_010014905.2 Druon quercuslanigerum
TGGGTTAAAAATTGAACTCTTTTGCAGAAAAATCGTTTTTTTCGCATGAAAATTCTACTAATTGGTTAAAAATGAGCATTTTTTCTTGAAAATCCATATTTTTGGCTTCAAATTTCAACTGTTTAGTTGACAATTCAAATAATTGGTTAATAATTAAATTTTTTTGTTGAAAATTTATAATTTTGGGTTAAAAATACGACTGTTTGGCTGAAAATTAAATATATTTTGGTTCCGGATTCAACTATTTAATCGAAAATTTAACTATTTGAATAAAAATTAACTTTTTGATTGAAAATTTATATTTTTGGGTTGAAATTTCAACTTCTTTGTATAAACATTGTCTTACTAGCTTGACATTTCAAATATTTGGTTGAAAATTCAACATTTTCGTTGAAATTGATCTTTTTTATTGAAAATTCATAGAATATGGTTTAAATTAACTTTTTTGTTAAAAATTCCTATTTTCGAAAATTAATCTGCTTTGGTTGAGGATTCAAATATTTTGTTTAAAAATAAAACTGATTTAATATTAACTTTTTATTTGAAAATTCAGTTTCCGATTAAACATTCAATGTTTTGCAGAAATTTGGTCTTCTTTTGGTCTTTTTGAATAAATTTAAATCTTTTCGATAAAAAAATTAATATATTTTTTAGTTTAAATATCAACTTTTACCTTTTTCTTTAGGTGTTCATTTTTTTTAAGATTCATCATTTTAGAATTCATTTCCGGTTGAAAATGTTACCGTTTAATTGAAAAATCTTCCTTTTTAGTAAAAAATTAAATTATTGGTTTGAAAATTCATCTTTTTTGCTAAAAATTTATATTTTATATTTTCGAAAATTAATCTGTTTTTAGATTGATAATTTAACTATGTTGTCAAAAGTTCAATTATTAGATGAAAAATGAGTTTTTTTTGTTACAAATTTATATTTTTAGGTAAAAAATGATACTTTTTTGTGCTAACAAATTTTTTGTTGTTTGAAGATTCAACTAATTTGTTGAAAATTAATTTTTGTTTGTAAATTAATATTTTCCGAATAAAACTAAATTTTTTGTTGCAGAAAATTCATCTCATTAGCTAGAAATTTCAACTAATTGTTTGAAATTTCAACTGATTGGTTGAAAATGAACTTTTTTGTGGAGAATTCATATTTTCTTTTTTCAAAAATTATTTTTTTTGTTAAAGATTCAACTATAATCTTGAAAATTCATCTTTTAGGATGAAAACCATTCTTTTTTAATTAAATCATTTAAATACTTCATCTCTGGTTAAAAAAATAACAATTTCATTGAAAATTCGTATTTTTTAGCAGAAAATTAATCTTCTTGATTGAATATTTAACTATTTGTCTAAAAATTGATTTATTTTGTTGGAAATTCTTCTTTTCTGGCAGAAAAATTAATCTCTTTTTTGTTTCTTAAAAGGTAACTTTTTTGTTGAAATTCAAAAGTTTTGTAGAAAATTCGTATTTTCGGCTCTGTTCAAAGATTAACGATTTTCGTTAAAAAATTTTTTCTTTTGTTAAAAGTTTATTTGTTAACTGAAATTTAAAATATTTTGTTGAAAATTCAACTTAGTGGTTCCATTTTTATTATTTGGTACAAAATTAAAGTACTTTATAGAAAATTGTTTTTTTAACTGTAAATGAATTCTCAATGAAAATTTAACTACTCCATTTTAATTAAACTGTTTTTTTTCGTATAAAAAATTCAACTATATGATTACAAAATTTTTGAATCAAGAAAAATATTAATTTAAAATTAATCAAACGAAATTTAGATTAACATCACGACCATTGTTTCAACTTTCTAGTTAAAGACGTATGTAATTTTTTGGAATTTCATCTTTTCTATCGTTCAAGTTAAACTTTTTTGTTGAAAAATAATATTTTTGTTAAAATCTTAACTTTATTGGTGAAAAATAAACTTTTTAAAATTCGTATTTTTGCCTTAAAAAATGGACAATTTGTTAGAAAATCAATTTCTTTGGTTAAAAATGCAACTATCCGGTTAAAAATAGTGGTTAAAATCATCTTTTGTTTTTTAAATTAAATTTTTCTATGTTAAAATTTCAACTATTAAATTTTACGTTGAAAATTCATCTTTTTATTTGGGAAATTCAACTTTTTGGTGAAGTTTGAACTACTTTCTTAAAAAATTATTCTTTTGGTTGAAAATTCATACCTTTAGTTGAAAATGTTTGTTTTCTTGATGGCAAAAAGTCGTTTTTTTAACTCGAAATTTAACAATATATTTCTTTAAAAATCCAACTGTTTTTAACTGAAAATTTAATCTTTTTTGTTGAAAAATATTATTTTTGTTGAAAACTCAACTTTATTGGTGAAAAATAAATTTTTTTGTTGAAAATTTTACTTTCTTGTTAAAAATTCAAATTTTTATGTAGAAAATTCGTATTTTTGCCTTAAAAAATGGACAGTTTGTTAGAAAATCAATTTCTTTGGTTAAAAATGCAACTATACGGTTAAAAAAAGTTGGTTAAATCCAACTTTTTTATTTTAAATTAAATTTTTCTATGTTAAAATTTCAACGGTTGAAAATATGTTTGTTTTGTTAATGGTTGATTTTAGTTGAAAATGTGTTTTTTTTATGGCAAAAAGTCATTTTTCTAACTGAAAATTTAACTACATATTTCTTTGAAAATCCAATTATTTTTAAATGAAAATTTAACTATTTTTGTTTACAATTCACATTCCTGGGTTTAAAATTAATCTGTTTTCTAGAAAATTCAATATTTTGGTAGCAAAGTTAACCCTATGGATGAAATTTTTGTTTATTAGAAATTAATTTTTTTTAACTGAAAGTGCAACTATTTTATAAAAAATTCATCTGTTTGATTTAAAAATTCAAGAATTTCGTACAAAATTAAAATGTTTGTAGAAAAATCGTTTCCTTTTTATTGAAGATTTATCAACTCCATTCTTGGTTCAGAAATTATCTTTTTTAGTTTCAAAAATCAATTATTTAGTTAAAAAATTTTAGAAAGGAAAAAAATATAAACTAAAAATTAATCTAATAAAATTTGGACTAACATTACATCCATTGTTCAAACTATTTAGTTAAAAATTAATATATTTTTTTGGAAATTTCAACTTTTCTTGCAGAAAGTTATTCTTTTTTGTTGAAAAGTAACTTTTTGGTTGAAATCTCAACTTTTTTGGTGAAAATCGAACTTTTTCGTTGAAAACTCCACTTTTTTATTGAACATTCAACTGTTTTATAGAAAATTCGTGTTTTTGTCTTAAAAACTCTACAATTTGGTAGAAAATATCTATTTCGTTGAAAATGCCAAATTTTTTCTTGAAATATTTCAAATTTAAAGCTTTAAAAATTTAATTTAATATAGTAACCACATTAATTTTACTTAAAAGAATTTATTTTCTCTATTTTCGTAAAAAAACGAATTTTTTCCGAGTTTTAAATAAATTTACTATAAAATAATAACAAATAAAATAATTAAAATTCTCTTACCATCTTCCAAAGTCGTCAAGTTGACAATTTTACTTTCTGGACTTTCTCCAGCGCTGTTGATTGTTTTGGCAATGCAATTATAATTTGTGTAAGCGCTCAAATTTAAAACAGTCATATTTACACTTTGAATAAAATATTTATCGATCATGACTTCAGATGAATTTCCTGTACTATTAAATAGATCCATTCCTACACCTTCAGTCCCTGTATAATTGCAGGCGACAACGACTGATTTTAGAGTGCAATTATTTTCATTTCCAATATTCCAGAAAAGTTTTACGGAATTTTTCGTCACTTCCGGTCTTTTCGCTTTCTTGGGGGCCTCCGCAACTAAAATTGAAATCAGATTAAATTATTTATTTTAAAATCAGAATCCAGACTTCACACTCTTTTTCATACTTTCCTCTTTTTTAAAGAAAGGCGAATTATATTTTTAGTTCAAAATTTGTCTCTTTTTGTTATGTATTCTATTCTTTAGTTGTAAATTTAATTATTTTGTTAAAAAATCAACTTCTTTGTTAAAAAGTCATATTTTTGAAAATTTATCCTTTTTGTTTGGGAATTAACTCTTTTTGTTAAAAATGTAAACTTTTTTGGTTAAAGTTTAATTTTTTTTCTTTGAAACTTTCACCCTTTGGTTGAAAATTCAATTTTGTGAGATAAAATTCAATCTGGTGGAATTTTAATTTTCGTTCGCTGAAAATGAGATTTTTTGTTTAATATTCAACTATCTTATGAAAAATTCTTTTTTTTCTTGAAAATTCAACTATTTGTTTACAAATTCCAAAAAATTGGTTAAAATTTAAAGTACTTAGTTGAAAATTCATCATTTTTGCTTCAAATTTCAAATCTTTTTTTGGTTTATAATTTGTTTTAAAATTCAAACTTTCTATTTTAAAATAAACTATATTTTAAAAAATTGACTATTTTGTTAAAAATAATATGTTTTGATTATAGTTCTACTATTTGGTTACAAATTGAATTATTTTGTTGAAAATTCAACTGCTTTCCAAAAAAAATATACTTTTTGGCTTGAAAATTCAACTATTTGGTTGAAAAACAAACTGTTTTTTACTGAAGTTTGAGATTTTTTGTTTGAAAATGTATCTTTTTCGGTTGAAAATTGATGGAATAAAATTACTCTCTTTTTTTAAAAAAGCAACTATTTAGTTGAAAATTCAGGAACTATTTTGTTAATTTTTTTTTATTCAAAATTTAACTATTTTGCTGAGAATTCAATTTTTTTTTGTTGAAAAATGCAACTATTCTTGAAAATCCTTTTTTTTGTTCTTATCTGGTAGATATTTAATCTTTTTCTGTCAAAAAATAGAACTGTCTGCTTCAAACTTTAAATATTTATTCAAAATTCATATCTTTTGATCATAAGCTCAACTATTTGGTAACATTTTTTTTATTTAACTATTTCCTAGAAAATTCATTTAAAAATACAATTTTGATTTTTAATTCTTTTCTGAATTGGAAACGGAAATTTTTTATTTTTAACATTTTATTGAGTTGAAAAGGAGTACATTTTTTCTGAATTGAAAAAAAAAAATTTATTTTTGATATTTCTATTATTATTAAATATTAATAAAATTTTTAAAAAATCCAAAATGCTTTTAAATTTCGTTGCTTATTAATTATTTTAATTTAATAGAAGGAGAGTGTATTCCGTAGGCTGGTTTTTAAATTTATTTTGAATTTAAAATAGAAGTTTTTCATTTCTAATATTTTTATTTAAAGGTGAAAATTTTGGTTTAAAATTTGTTTCTGCATTAGAAAAATAAATTTTTTATTTTTCACATTTTCAATCAGTTAGAAGAGAGGTCGATTTAGTTTTTCGTTTTTTCCGGCTCGAAAAAAGAAAGTTAAGTCAGAAGGAACACATTTTTTGTTGTTGTAATTCTTCCTTAGTTGTAAAAAGGGACATTTTTTATTTTGAACATTTTTATTTATTTGTTTCTCAAGGAAAATTTTATTTTTAATTTGTTTCTCAAGGAAGAAAAGTAGATTTGTTTTTTTAATTTTATTCTGAATTGGAAAAATGAATTTTTTATTTTCAACAATTTTATACCGTTAGTAGAGAGGAAAATGTGGCTATTAATTTTTTGGGATTGGAAAAAGAAAATTATCTTAGAAGGAACAATATTCTGTTACTTTTTGTATACTTTTTTTTTACTTTATTTATATTTTTGGCTTGAAAATTCAAATATTTGGTTGAAAAACAAACTGTTTTTGATTGAAGTTTGAGATTTTTTGTTTGAAAATGTATCTTTTTGGGTTGAAAATTGAAGGAATAAAATTAAAATCTTTTTTTTTTAAATCAACTATTTAGTTGAAAATTAAGTAACTATTTTGTTAATTTTTTTTATTCAAAATTTAAATATTTTGCTGAGAATTCAATTATTTTATTAAAAATGCAACTCTTCTTAAAAATCCTTCTTTTTGTTCCTGCCTGGTAGAAATCTAATCTTTTTTGTTTGAAAATAGAACTGTCTGATTCAAGCTTTAAATATTTATTAAAAATTCATCTCTTCTGATTGCAAGCTCAACTATTTGGTAAACATTTTTTATTTGACTATTTGCTTGAAAATTCATTCAAAAATACAACTATTTTGTTAAAAATTTATTTAATTTGTTAAAAATTCAATTATGTTCTCAAAAATTTAAATATTTTGTTGAAAATTTAATTATTTTGTTGAAAATGCAACTTTTATTGAATTTTATTAAATTATTTGGTTAAAATTTTGTTTAAAAAAACCTACTACTTGTTTAAAAATTCAACTATTTTGTTAAGAATTTAATTAGTAAGTTAAAAATTTAATTATGCTATTAAAAATCTAACTATTTTGTTGAAGATTTAATTATTTTGTTGAAAATTCAACTCTTATCGAAAATCCGTCTTTTTAGTTTTACCTGGTAAATTTTTAATCAATTTTTGGTAAAAAATAAACTATTTTGCTGAAAAAATAATTATTTTGTTGGAAGTTTACACAATTTGTTGAAAATACAAATCTTAATGAAAATCCATCTTTTTAATCTTATTTGATAGAACTGTAATTTTTCTTGATTAAAACTGTAACTGTTTTCTTAAAAATTAATATTTTTTTGTTGAAGTTCAGAGTTTTTTATTTACAAATTTATCTTTTTTAGGTTGAAAATTCCACTATAGGGTTAAAATTCAACTACTCTGTTGTAAAATCACTAACTCCTTTGTTATTAAAAAATCACCAACTGTTTTGTCGTTGAAAATTTAAATCTTTTTTTGAGAATTCAATTATTTTGTTAAAAATTTAACCACTTTCTTGAAAACTCAATTTTTCTCTTTCAACAATCACCTGTCTTCTAAAAAATTCGTATTTTTGTCTTTAAAATTGAATATTGTTGTTTTTGTCATTTTTTTTGTTTACAGAATCGACCGCTTAATTAATATTCATCTTTTTAAGTTAAAAATTTAACTACTTGGTCAAAACTTCAAATATTTTGTTAAAAAAAACGTCTTTTTCTTAAAAGTTTAACTAATTAGTTAAAAATTAATTTTTGTTGAAAAATAATCTAGTTGGTTGAAAACTTATCTTTTTTTTGTGTTGAAAATTCATCTTTTTAGTTTTATAATTCACCTGTTTTCTAAAGCGTTCGACTTTTTGGTTTAAAGGCTCAACTTTTATTTCGAAAATTCATATGTTTCAATAAAAACGCTATATTTTGAGAGAATTTTTCTGTGAAGTCTGAAATTCTTAATCAGAAAAATATTTAAAATTTATCCATTTTGTTTGGGAATTACCTCTTTTTGTTAAAAATGTAAACTTTTTCGGTTAGAGTTGAATTTTTTTTCTTTGATAATTTCACCCTTTGTTTAAAGACTCACCTTTGTGAGTTAAAAATAAAAGCTGAAAAGGAAGTTTTTTGTTTAACATTCAATGATCTTATGAAAAATTCGTTTTTTTTTCTTGAAAATTCAACTATTTGTTTACAATTTCAACAAAATTGGTTAAAATTTAAACTATTTACTTGAAAATTCGTAATTTTTGCTTCAAATTTCAACTATATTCTTATGGTTTATAATTTGATTTAAAATGCAAGTTTTCTACTTCAAAATAAAACTGTATTTTAAAAAATGTATTATTTAGTATTAATATTTTTTTGTTAAAAAATAGAACTGTCTGATTCAAACCTCAAATATTTATTAAACATTTTATATTTGACTATTTGCTTGAAAATGCATTCAAAAATACAACTATTTTGTTAAAAATTCAATTAATTTGTTAAAAATTCAATTATAATCTGAAAAATTTAACTATTTCGTTGAAAATTTCATTATTTTGTCGAAAATGCAACTCTTATTGAAAAATCTTCTTCTTTTTTCTTATCTGGTAGAAATTTAATCTCTTTTGTTTAAAAATAGAACTGCCTGGTCCAAAATTAAACTATTTATTAAAAATTAATCTCTTTTGCTTGCAAGCTCAAAATATTTGGAAAATTTTTGTTTATTTAACTATTTGGTCAAAAATTTTGTTAAAAAAACGTCTTTTTTTAAAAGTTTAACTAATTAGTTAAAAATTAATTTGTGTTGAAAAATAATCTAGTTGGTTGAAAACTTATCTTTTTTGTTGTTGAAAATTCATCTTTTTGTTTTTAAAATTCACCTATTTTCTAAAGCATTCGACTTTTTGGTTTAAAGGCTCAACTTTTATTTCCAAAATTCATATATTTCAATAAAAACGCTATATTTTGAGAGAATTTTTCTGTGAAATTTCTTAATCAGAAAAATATTTCAAATTGGTACAAACCACTTTCTTTTGTAAAAGGACTTCGGATTCGTATGAAATCACTGTCTCCGTTATCCATGCCAATGGAAACAATTTGTAAAGTATACGAAGTACATGGCAATAATTTATCAACAATTATTTCCGTTTCATTTGATTCTGTAAATTTTGTTATCGGTTTTGCAGGATTTCCGATAGGAATTTCAGTGTTCAAAGTAACTCGATATTTTTTTACGCAAGTCGCTCCCTTTTCTGGAGGATCCCAAAAAATTCTCAGCGACTTTTCTTCTTCTGCTGCGGCCTTTAAATTCTTTGGGTAATCAGGTTCTAAAGTGGGGTTCGAAAAAAATATATTAATGAAATTAAATATTTTAAAGTTAGATTTCAAAAAAAAAAAAATTTAAGCACTTACTCTCGAATTCGGTATTTATTGTTTTATTTTCTCCTTTGGAAATTTGTTCAGCTTCTCCAACGGCTTTTACTATAAATTTATATTCCGTGCAAGGATCGAGTTCTTTTACAACTCGAAAAGTGTTAATTGTGTTTATTGTACTAATGCTATGATTTTGGTTAAAGACCTCGATCAAATATTTTGTTACACATTCGGTATTTTCTATTGGAGGGCTCCAGGAAATGTTGACTGAATCTTTTGTTGCAACTGCGGTCAAATTTTGAACCTCTCCAGGAACTGAAAATTTAACAAAGATTTAGATCAGGCTGAAATTCATAATTTCGGATCATTTCTTAATTTCGAGGCTTCTAAATTGGAAAGTTTTTTAAATTTTTAATTCTTTATATTTTTATGAATATCTCAATTTAGTTAAATTAAGGTAAATTCTGTATTTTTATTATTTTTAGTGCGTTGGAAGGGAGGGTATTTTTGTTGTGAATTTTTTTCCTGAATTCGAAGAGAAACAGTTTTTATTTTTAACACTTTTATTGAGTTGGTAGAGACATTTTTTTCTAAATTGAAAGAGAGAATTTTTTTTAAAAACAATACCATTAGGTGTGAAGGGAGGAGATTTTCCTTTAAATTCTTTCCTGAATTGAAAGATGAACATTTTTTATTTTTACATTTCTGATAAGTTGGAAAAGAGGAATTTTTTAACTTCTTTTCTGAATTGGAAAAGGAAATTTTTTAAAAATTTTTGATAAGTTGGAAAAAGAAAAATTAAAAAAGAAATTTCTGAATTGGAAAAAAGAATAATTTTATTTTAAACATTTAAAAAAATATTTTTATGGAGTTAAGAGAGAGGAAATTCTAAATTTTTAACATTTCTTTGAGTTGGCAGGGAGGACATTTCAATTTTAATTCTTTTTTGAGTTTACTGAGTTGGAAAGGAGGGAATTTTTGTTTTTAATTTTTTCAGGAACTGAAATTTAAGAAAGATTTAGATAACGATGAAATTCATTCTAATTCCTGATCCTTTCTTAAATTGGATGCTTCTAAATTGGAAATTTTTTTAATAAATAAGGTAAATTCTATTGCTTTTTTTAACTTCTTTTCTTAATTGAAAAAGGAATTTTTTATTTGTAATATTTGTATTAATATTTTTATTTAGTTAAATTAAGGTAAATTCTGTATGTTTAATTTTTTTAGTTCGTTGGAAGGGAGGGTATTTTTGTTGTGAATTTTTTTACTTGAATTCGAAGAGGGACATTTTTTATTTTTATCATTTTTATTGAGTTTGAAGGGAGGAGATTTTCCTTTAAATTCTTTCCTGAAATGGAAGATTAAAATATTTTATTTTTAACATATTTATCAAGCTGGAAAAGAGGACATTTAAAAAAAATTTCTGTATTGAACGAGGGGCAATATCTCTAGAATTTATTAAGTTCGAAAGGAGGAATTTTTTGAACTTCTTTTCTGAATTGAAAAAGGATTTTTTTAATTTTTGATAAGTTGGAAACAAGAAAAATTAAAAAAGAAATTTCTGAATTAAAAAAGAATTTTTTTTTAATAGTTTTATTGAGGCAGAATGTGGGGAATTTTTTTATGTTTTTCCTTATAATGAAAGGGAGGAATTTTTCATTTAATGGGGGATATCGAAGAACATTTTTTATTTTTAACAGTTTTATTGAGTTGAGAGAGAGAAAATTATTGTTTTGAATTGAAAGGGGAAACATTTTTATTATTCTGGAAGGGAGGGGATTTTTCTAAAAATTTTCTAAATTAAGAGAGGGAGATTTTTTATTTTTTAAATTTTCATTGAGTTTGAGGAAAAAGGAATTTTTGTTTTATTTTTAATATTTTTATGGAGTTAAGAGAGAGCAAATTCTGGATTTTTAACATTTTTCTGAGTTGGTAGGGAGGAAATTTCAGTTTTAAATCTTTTTTGAGTTTACCGAGTTGGAAAGGAGAGAATTCTTGTTTTGAATTTTTTCAGGAACTAAAATTTAACAAAGATTTAGATAAGGATGAAATTAATTCTAATTTCGGATCCTTTCTGAATTGGAGGCTTCTTAATTGGCAAAATTGAAAAATGGAATTTTTTATTTGTAATATTTATATTATTATTTTTATTTAGTTAAATTAAGGTAAATTCTGTATGTTTAATATTTTTAGTGCGTTGGAAGGGAGGCTGATCTTTTTTCTGAATTGGAAGAGGAATATTTTCTTATTTTTAACATTTTTATTGAGCTGGTAGAGACATTTTTTTATAAATTGAAGATTTATAAATTTTTAAAACAATTCAATTAGGTTTGAAGGGAGGAGATTTTCCTTTAAATTTTTTCCTGAATTGAAATATGACATTTATTTATTTTTAACATTTTCATCAAGCTAGAAAAGATGAAATTTTTGTTTTTAATTTTTTTTCTACATTGAAGGAGAGACAATATTTTTAGAATTTATTAAGTTGAAAAGGAGGAACTTTTTGGAACTTCTTTTCTGAATTGGAGAAGGAAATTTTATTAAATTTTTGATAAGTTGGAAGGAAGAAAAATTAAAAAAGAAATTTCTGAATTGGAAAAGAATTTGTTTCTTTTTACTAGTCTTATTGAGACAGAATGTGGGTAATTTTTTTATCTTTTTGCTTATAATGAAAGGGAGGAATTTTTATTTTTTTTTGGGAAATGGAAGAGAATCCTTTTGTAATGAATCCTTGTGTTTTATTGATTTGAGAGAAAAAAATTTTTTTGAATTTTTTTATGAATTGAAAGAGGGAACATTTTTAATATGCTGCAAGGGAGGGGAGTTTTCTTAAAATTGTCTAAATTAAATGAGCGAAATTTTTTATTTTTTACATTTTCATTAAGTTGGAGGAAAGGGAATTTCGGTTGTTAATCTTTTTCGAATTGGAAAAAAGAATAGTTTTATTTTAAATATTTAAAAAAATATTTTTATGGAGTTAAGATAGAGGAAATCTGGGTTTTTAACATTTTTATTGAGTTGGTAGAGGCATTTTTTTCTAAATTGAAAGAGGGAAAACATTTTTAAAACAATTCAACTAGGTTTGAAGGAAGGAGATTTTCCTTTAAATTTTAATATTTTAATATTTTTAATATTTAATATTTTAAATATTTATATTATATATTACATTATTATATTATTTATATTATATTATAAATATTTTTAATATTTTTATTAAGCTGGAAAAGAGGACATTTTTGTTTTTAATTTTTTTTCTGCATTGAAGGAGAGGCAATATTTTTTGAATTTATTAAGTTGGAAAAGGAGGAATTTTTTAATCTTCTTTTCTGAATTGGAAAAGGAAATTTTTTTACATTTTTGATACGTCGGAAAGAAGAAAAATTAAAAAACCAATTTCTGAACTGGCAAAGAATTTGTTTGTTTGTAAGAGTTTTATTGAGACAGAAGGTGGGGAATTTTTTTACGTTTTTCCTTATAATGAATGGGAGGCATGTTTCATTTTTTTGGAAAATGGAAGAGGAAAATTTTTTATTTTTAACAGTTTTATTGACTTGAGAGTGAGAAAATTTTTGTTTTTAATTTTTTTTCTGAATTAAAAGGGGAACAACTTTAATATGCAAGGAAGGGAATGAATTTTTCTTAAATTTTTCTAAAGTAAGAGAGGGACATTTTTTATTTTTTACATTTCCATTGAGTTTGAGGAAAAGGAATTTTTGTTTTTAACTTTCATCGAATTGGAAAAAAGAATGGTTTTATTTTTAATATTTGTATAGAGTTAAGAGAGAGGAAATTCTGGATTTTTAACATTTTTCTGAGTTGGTAGGGAGGAAATTTCAGTTTTAAATATTTTTAGAGTTTAATGAGTTGGAAATGAGGGAATTTTTGTTTTTAATTTTTCCAGGAATTAAAAATTTAAGAAAGATTTAGATAAGGATGAAATTGATTCTAATTTTGAATCCTTTCTTAATTTGAAAACTTCCAAATTGGAAAATTGGAAAATGTAATTTTTTATTTGCAATATTTTTACTAATATTTTTATTTAGTTAAAGTGAGGTAAATTCTGTATTTTAAATATTTTTAGTGACTTGGAAGGAAGGGTATTTTTGTTGGAGGGGAAAAAATCTTGGTTTTAATTTATTTCCTGACTTGGGAGGCTAAAATTTTGTTTAAACTTTTGTATTAAGTCACATGGAAAAGAATTATTCTTTTAAATTCTCTTCTAAACCTGAAAAGAGAATTTTTGAAACATGTGTATTGATTTGAAAGGGAGTGGATTTTTATTTTTTCCGAGTAAGAAAAAAAAATAAAAATTTTAATTTTCAACATTTTTATAAATATTTGTATACAGTTGAAGGACTTTTTAAATGGATTTAATGGATTTTTAATATTTTTAAAAGATGCAATTTGGAATTCTTGTATTTAAATTTTTTCTGAATTGAAAGAGAGAGGAATTTTTTAAACATTTTTATTGAGTTAAAAGGGAGGCACTTTTTCTATTTTCAACATTTTTATTGAGTTAGTGGGAAAAAAATGTTGGTTTTAAATTTTTTCCTGAATTGGGAGGGATAATATTTAAAAACTTTTGTATTAAGTCACAAGGAAAAGAATTATTCTTTTAAATTATATTCTAAACCTGAAAACAGAATTTTTGAAACATGCCTATTGATTTGAAAGGGAGTAGATTTTAATATTTTCCGGGCGGGAAAAATAATTTCTTTAATTTAAAAAAAATTTATATAGATGAAGGCATTTTTAAATTGATTTCATATATAATATTGGGTTTTTAATCTTTTTTTTAGATAAAAGTTGAAATTTTCAAATATAAAATTTATTTCTGAATTGAAAGAGGGACGAATTTTGAAATCATTCTTATGGAGTTAGAAGGGAGGGAATTTTGTATTAAAATTTTTTTCTGCATTATTAAAGAGAATTATTTTATTCGTTTCATTTTTAATGAGTTTGCAGACAGGAGTTTTTGTTTTTAAATTCTTTTCGGATAGGAAAAAGGAGAGTAAATTCTAATGATTCAACTTTGCTCTAAGATGAAAGTTAAAATTTTTGTATTTTAAATTTTTACCTGAAATAAAAAAAGGGCCCAGTTTTTATAACATTTGTATTAATTTAAAAGAAAAAGGAATTTTAAAAACATTTTTGAATTCGAAAAGGGAAATTTTTAACATATTTATGGAGTGCTAAGGGGGAAAATATTGTTGCATAATTTATTCCTGAACTGCAACATAATTTTTCGTTTCTATTTTTTCTGAATTTCAACAAATTTAGAAATTATTAGCATTTTTTAATTATTGTAAAACTTTTAGTAATTTTAAAACTCAAAGCATACAAAATAGAAATTTCTAGACTTAAAATCCTTAGCTCTCGAGGATGGACGGATTCAATTAGCCCAAATTAGCTTTTAATGATATCCTAATTGAGGAAACCGGAATTTTATCTAAAGACTTTTACAAATATTGTTTCTCGTTTGCGAGTTAAAATTAGTTATGACTGAAAAAGTCGTAAATTTATCAATTCTGAATATCAGGAGACAAATTTTAAAAATATAATTTTTTTCTTTTACCAGAAGATGTCGTTGAACTATTTAGATATGTCTGCTTATTTCCATTATTCGAATCTTTCTCATCATCCTCAGTAATCATTATTGTGTAATTTGAGCACGGTTTTAAATTATCGATAGTAACTGTCGTAAGATTTGTTAAATAGGATCCATAATCTGAAAATCCTTTAGTGAACCATTCAATTCGATACGTGGATACATAAAAACTTTTTACCATCCAAGAAACTGTGATTGAATCTATATTTTTATTAATTACTCTGACATCTGTTGTTCTATTTTTTAAACCTAAAAAAATGCAAAATTTGTTAAAAAATTTAATAATTATACAGCGCATTAGAGCAACGGTGACCAAAATTTATTCTTGATCATTTTAAATTGAAAGTGTTTCAAATTTAAGAACAATTTTTTAAACGATTTTTAAATGAAAACATTCCAATTTAGAATATTTTAGACTAGAAAATTGTGCATTAATTACACTTCCTTTAGAAAAAAAACACGGTTTATTTTTTAACATTTTCTTGTGGATTTTACAGAAAATCTTATATGAATTGAAAACGTATAATTATTTGTGATCTGCCTTTTTGGTTTAAAAATCCTTTATAAACACAAAATTTTGTTGAAAATTCATGTATTTTGTTCAAATTAATCTTTCTTGGTCAAAAATTAATGTTTTTCGTTTAAAATATATCTATTTGAATAAAAATTGATTTTTTAAAAATTGAAAATTGGTTTTTTAAAAATTGAAAATTAGTTTTTAGAAATTGAAAATTAATTTTTTTAAACTAAAAATCAATTGTTTAAATAGAAATGTAATTGAAATATTTTGTTGAAAATTTGTATTTTATGGGTTCAAAATTTACCAGTTATGTTAAAAATTAATTTATTTCCTCAAAAATTTAACTATTTTGTTGAGAATTCGTTTTTTTTTGTTTGGAAATGTATTTTTTTAACTGAAAATTTAACTATTCCATTTTCGGATTAAAAATTATCTTCTCTACTAGAAAATTCACCTTTTTGGTTCAAAAATTCGTTTCTTTAGTGGAAAATGTAACTATTAGGTTGAAAATTCCTTTAAAAACTCAAAATTTGGTTGGAATTTCATGTATTTTGTTAAAATTGATCTTTTTTGGTATAAAATTATTCTTTTTTGTTGAAATTGATTAAAAAATGTTTTATTTTTAATTGAAGATTAGTTTTTAGCAATTGAAAATAAATTTTTTTAACTGACATTCAATTTTTTAAAAAAAATGTAATCTTTTTGGATGAAAATTTAAATATTTTGTTGGAAATTCATATATTTTGTTGAAAATTTGTCTTTTTTTTGGTTTGAAATATAATTGTTGGGTTAAAAATGTATTTCTTTGTTTAAAAATTCAACTAATTTGTTAAAAAATCAATTTTTTTTTGTTTAAAAATCATTTTTTTATTGAAAATTTAACTATTCTATGCTCTGCCTTCTTACTTGAAAAATCCTTTAAAAACAAAACATTTGGTTGGAAATTCATGTCTTTTGTTAAAATTAATCTTTTTTGGTAAAAAATTATTCTTTTTTTGTTGAAAATATATCTCTTTGATTAAAAAATGTGTTTTTTTCTACTGAAAATTATTTTTTAGAAATTAAAAATTAATTTTTTTACTGAAAATCTTTTTTTAAAAAAGAAATATAAACTTTGTGGCTCGTTATTTACATATTTTGTTGAAAATTTATCTATGTTGTTGAAAATTTGTCTTTTTTGGGTTCGAAATTTAACTGTTGTGTTAAAAATTAATTTCTTTCCTCAAAAATTTAACTACTTTGTTCAGATTAAGTTTTTTTTTAAATTTTTTTTTTAACTTAAAATTTTACTATTCTATGCTCTACCTTTTTTGGTAAAAAATTATTATTTATATTTATATAATATTATCATATAAATCTGTTTTTTTTTTAATTTAAAATTTGTTTTGAAAAATTTAAAATTAATTTTTTTAACTGAAATTTTTTTAAATAATAATGTAATGTTCGTGGTTGTAAATTTAAATATTTTGTTGGAAATTCATATATTTTGTTGAAAAATTGTCTTTTTTTTGGTTCGAAATGTAATTGCTGGGTTAAAAATTAATTTCTTTGCTTAAAAATTCAACTATTTTGTTACAAAACCATTTTTTTTGTTTGAAAATAATTTTTTTACTGAAAATTGAACTACTTTATGATCTGCCTTTTTGGTTTAAAAATCCTTTTAAAAATCAAAATTTGGTTGAAAATTCACGTATTTTGTTCAAATTAATCTTTCTTGTTAAAAAATTAATGGTTTTCGTTGAAAATATATCTCTTAGAATAAAAATTAGTTTTTAAAAATTGAAAATTAGTTTTTAAAAATTGAAAATTAGTTTTTAGAAATTAAAAATTATTGTTCTTAACTGAAAATCAATTTTTAAATAGAAATCCAATCTTTGTGGTTGGTTATTTAAATATTATGTTGAAAATTTATCTATCTTGTTGAAAATTCGTCTTTTTTTTGTTTGAAATATAATTGTTGGGTTAAAATTAATTTGTTTGCTTAAAAATTAAACTATTTTGTCGAAAATTCGTTTTTGTTTATGTGGAAAATTTAACTATTAGATTGAAAATTCCGTTTAAAGTAAAAAATTTGGTTGGAAATTCATGTATTTTTTTTTAACTTAATCTTTCAAGGTAAAAAATATAATTTTTTTTAGTTGATAATATATCTCTTTGAATAGAAATTGGTTTTTAAAAATTGAAAATAATTTTTTAGAAACTAAAAATTACCTTTTTTGTCTGAAAATCAATTTTTTAAATAGATATTTACTCTTTGTGGTTGGTTATTTCAATATTTTGTTGACAATTTATCTATGTTGTTGAAATTTTGTCTGTTTTGGGTTCAAAATTTAAAATTAAGTTCTTTCCTCAAAATTTTAACTAATTCGTTGAGAATTCGTTTTTTTTTGTTTGGAAATGTATTTTTTTAACTGCAAATGTAACTATTAGGTTAAAAATTCCTTTAAAAATTAAAAATTTGGTTGGAAATTAATGTATTTTATTAAAATTGATCTGTTTTGATAAAAAAATTATTCTTTTTTTGTTAAAAATATATCTTTTTGATTAAAAGTTGGGTTTTTAAATTGTAAATTAGTTTTAAAAAATTAAAAAATAATTTTTAATCTGTTTTTATATCAATGTAATCTTTGTAGTTAAAAATTTAAACATTTTTTTGAAAATTTGTCTTTTTCAGGATCGAAATTTAACTGTTGGGTTAAAAATTAATTTCTTTGCTAAAAAAATGTTAATATTTTGTTGAAAATTCGTTTTTGTTTATGTTGAAAATTTAAGTATTAGATTGAAAATTCCTTTTCAAATTAAAAATTTGGTTGGAACTTCATGTATTTTGTTAAAATTAATCTTTTTTTTTTTGAAAAAATATCTTTTTCATTAAAAGTTGGGTTTTTAAATTGTAAATTAGTTTAAAAAAATTAAAAATTAATTTTTAATCTTTTTTTTTATAAATGTAATCTTCGTAGTTAAAAATTTGAATATTTTGTTGAGAATTCGTATTTTTTGTTTGTTAAAAAATGATTATTTTTATCTGAAATTTTAAATATTCCATGTTTCGTTTAACATTCGTCTTCTTTAACTAAAAATACAACTATTAGGTTGCAAATTCTTTTAAAAAGTCATTTTTTTTGTTTAAATTCATCTTTTTCTTTGAAAATTCATATCTTACTGAAAATTAGATTTTAAAATTAAAAATTTTACTGTTCCCTTTCTTGCTGAAATTTTTGTTTATAGAAATTTAATTTTCCCGGCTTAAAATTTTGACTATTTTGTTGATTAGCTTTTTTTTGTTTGGAAATGAAGTTTTTGGACAGAAAATTTAACTAATCCATTTTCAGATTAACATTTATCTTCTTAAATTTAACATTCTCCTTTATGGTTGAAAAATCGTCTCTTCGGTTGAAAATTTCTCTAAAAAAATTCCTTGCTATTCTTTATTAGAAATTTAACTTTTTTAGTCGAAAATTCATCTATTTTGTTGAAAATTCTCTTTTTTTAGTAAAAAATTAATCTACTTGGTTAAAATTTCATTTATTTGATTGAAAGTTTGTCTTTTTATAAAAAATTAATTTTCTAAATAAAAAATTTATTTTGTTGCAAATTTTTCTTTTTTTCGTAGGAAATTCATTTTCTGGTTTAAAAATTGAACTATTTAGTTGAAATTTTTTTTTAATGAAGATGCATCATTTTATTTTAAAATAAATTTCTTTTGTTAAAAATTTAACAAATTTGGTTGAAAATTAATTTTTTTACCACAAATGTATTTTGATAGAAAACGTATATTTCTTTGTTGTAAATTAAATTATTTTTTTCAAAAATTCCTATTTATGACTTAAAATAAACATTTTTTTTATGGAATAATTGAATTCATTTTTAATAATTACAACTTTTAGAATTCAGAATTTTCATGGTAAAAGCTAAAAGTATACTTGAAAATTTTTAAAATTTTAATCTAAACAATTGAAATTTATTTAAAGTAATTTATGTGTTTAATTTTGTGATTAAAATCAAACTGTTTGAATTTCTGAAGTATACACTTGTGCAATTTTTAATATTTCCCAATTAAAATTATTTTTGCTTCTGAATTTTATTAGAATAATTCAATTTTAGAAAGTTATAATTGAAAAAGTTTCAATTTTTAACGGCGAAAATGAAGGTAAATTTAATTTTTTAATTTAGTTAAAATTTATCAGCTCATAATTTTCTTAATTGAGTAAAAATTGAGATTTCTTGAATCTTAAAAGCTTTTAATTTGAAATATTAAATTTTGTTTTCAATTTAAAATTGTCAAATTTGAATGGCTTCGAATTAAAATTGACTAAAATTCGAGAGTTTTAAATTTCAAATTATGCAATTTTGAGTATTTTTAATTTAAAAAATATGATTTTCATTCTTCTAAATTTTAAATTATCTATTTTTGAAAAATTCTAACCAAAAAATATTTAATGTTTAAAAAAAAATTGTTCAATTCTGAACGCTTTAAATCAGAAATATGCCAATTTCAATGACTTAATAATGAAATTGTCCAAATTGGAATTTTTTTAAAGATATTAAATTTTGAAAGCTTCTCTTTTAACTGTTTTTCAATTTAAAATTATCCAATTTTGAGTTCTTTAATTCAAAAATGATACAAGTTCAATCCCTATTAATTTTATTCAAAATATTGTCCTTTAAAAAATTTACCAGTCTAAAATATTTTTAATTTAAAGTTTTATCAATTCAAATTTTTTTCTTAAATTTCAAACGCTATAAATTCGAAATTATCCAGAAAAACTGATTGGTTTTGCAAAAAAATTTCTGTAAACGTACGTTCGAAAATATTTTGGTCTTCCGAATCTTCGCTGGTATGAATTTCATTGTCAGAAGTCGTGGATCCAAAGTCATCAATTCTTTCCAAATCGTAAATTTTCTTCTTTTTGATTTCATCTGTAGCTTTTTGGAATGTATTTTCGTTCGAACTAAATTCTGTTGTTTCATCGGTCTGAAGGGGAATTTTTGTCCATTCGGTGAAATTAAAATTCTCTATTTCTGAATTTATTTCTATTCCACTTCCATTCTCAGAATCGAGGAATTGCAAATCTTCGCTGCCCGGATCTCCATCGCCAAAAACGAAATAAATCCGAAGCACGTACAAAAGTACCTGCAGTTTTTTCCGAGGAATCATCATTCACTCTTAGGTACTGAAATCAGAATTATTTTTGTCAAGATTTTTAATAATTACATGGTATTTTCAGGTCGGGAATAACGTGGAAATCAGGAAAAAATCAGGATTTTTGAAAAAAAATATTAACTATATTAATCACTTTTTTTTCAACTCACTTTTCAAACACTTTCTAATTATTTCTAAATATTGTTGAGTGATTTTAAAATCACGGAGGGTATATTAAAAGATTCCATGAAATTTGTATTAGATTAAAATAATTTGACTGAATTTCAAAAAATTTTAAAGGTTTATTAAGGATATTTAAAAAATCCAAGAAATTTCTAAAGATTTTTGCAAAGCTTAAGGAATTTTAGGGTATTCTAAAAGATTCTGAGGAATTTTTAATACATTTCAATAATTTGAAGAAATGCCAATTGTTTAAAAAAATGTGAGGCTATTTAAAAAAATTTTCAATATTTTTACAAAGTTTTAAGGAATTTGAGGGTATCTTAAAACATTTCAAAGAAATTTTAATACGTTTCAATCATTTGAAGGGATACCAATTGGTTAAAAAAATTTAGGGTATTTAAAAATATTCAAAGGAATTTTTAATACGTTACAATATTTTGAAGGAATTGATTTAAAAAATTGTAGGGTATTTTAAAAGTCTCCCAAGAATTTTCAATAACTTTACAAACTTTTAAGGAATTTGAGAGTAGTTTAAAAAATTCCAAAGAAATTTAAATATTTTTAAATAATTTGAAGGGATGCCTATTCGTTAAAAAAAATTAAGGGTATTATTCAAAATTTCTAGAATTTTTCAATATCTTTACACACTTTAAAGGAATTTTAACGGTATTTTAAAATATTCAAAGGAATTTTTAATACGTTCTAATAATTTGAAGAAATTGGTTTAAAAAATTTTAGGGTATTTTAAAAAACTCCCAAGAATTCTCAATATCTAAAAAAATAATAAAAATTACAAGGAAATTTAAATATTTTTCAATAATTTGAAGAGATACCAATTGTTTAAAAAAATGTGAGGGTATTTAAAAAATAATTCAAGATCTTTACAAAGTTTTAGCGAATTTTAGGGTATTTTAAAACATTTCAAAGAAATTTTAATACGATTCAATAATTTGAAGGGATGACAATTGGTAATAAAAAATTTAGGGTATTATTCAAATTTTCAAGGAATTTTCAAGATCTTTACAAGGTTTAGAGGAATTTTAAGGGTATTTTAAAATATTCAAAGGAATTTTTAATACGTTCTAATAATTTGAAGAAATTGGTTTAAAAAATTTTAGGGTATTTTAAAAAACTCCCAAGAATTCTCGATATCTAAAAAAATAATAAAAATTACAAGGAAATTTAAATATTTTTCAATAATTTGAAGAGATGCCAATTGTTTAAAAAAATGTGAGGGTATTTAAAAAATTCTTCAAGATCTTTACAAAGTTTTAAGGAATTTTAGAGTATTTGAAAATTTTAAAGGAATTTTGAATGCGTTACAATAATTTGAAGTAATTGGTTTTGAAAAATGTATGGTATTTTTAAAAAATCCCAAGAATTTTCAATATCTTTACAAACTTCTAAGGAATTTGAGGGTATTTTAAAAGATTTCAAGGAAATTCTAATACTTTTCAATAATTTGAAGGAATCTCAATTCGTTAAAAAAATTAGGGTACTATTCAAAATTTCATTTCAAGAATTTTTCAAGATTTTTAAATAGTTTTGAGGAATTTTAGGGTATTTTCAAATATTCAAAGGAATTTTTAATACGTTACAATAATTTGAAGGAATTGGTTTTAAAAAAGTTAGAGTATTTTAAAAAACTCCCAAGAATTTTCAATATATTTACAAACTTTTAAGGAATTTGAGGGTATTTTAAAAAATTCCAAGGAAATTTATTTATTTAAATTGGATTTTAAAAATTTAGGGTATTTTTAAAGATTCATAAGAATTTTCAAGATCTTTAAAAAGTTTTAAGGAATTTTAGGGTATTTAAAAATGTTTCATGACATTTTTAATAAGTTTCAATAATTTAAAGGGATTCCAATTGGTTTTGAATAATGTAGAGTATTTTAAAAAAATTGAAGGAAATTTAAATATTTTTCAATAATTTGAAGAGATGCCAATTCGCTAAAAAAATTAAGGGTATTATTCAAAATTTCTAGAATTTTTCAATATCTTCACACACTTTAAAGGAATTTTAAGGGTACTTTAAAATATTCAAAGGCATTTTTAATACGCTTCAATAATTTGAAGAAATGCCAATTGTTTAAAAAAAAAGTGGGTATTTAAAAAATGCTTTAAGATCTTTACAAAGTTCTAAGGAATTTTAGAGTATTTA
>JAAAKG020214397.1:0-22247 GCA_010014905.2 Druon quercuslanigerum
CCGGTAAACCACTGGAGCTCCGGCCAAGCATCTCTCAACACCTCAGCTCGAACCCTTCCGCCGCCCCTAACTACAACAAGGTTTCTTGTCGAATCCCGGCCGGGCTACCCCTGGCTGGGTTTCATGGACAGAAACCATTCGGGAGCTGACCGGGCTACATTTTTCTCGAATCACCTAGTCGGGATCCGGCCGGTTACTGGCCGGGCCAACCCTGGTTGGATCTTATGCCAGGGGGCCGTCAGGGCACTGGTCAAGATTATTTTTAAGAGCTGTGCTGTATAAATAACCGATTTATCAGATCAGTGAAACAGAAATAAGCTTTTTTAAAGTCTTGAAAAAATACTACATTTTTTTAAATTTTTAACTTGTTAAATAAAACTGTTATCGATTCTGCTATTTACAACAGCTAAAATGTTACAATTTTTACAATTTTCTCTATATTCAGACCATTTTTACTCTGTACAGTTTCAAATTTACCGCCATGTACAGCCTTTTGCGCCTGGCGTCTGCTTAAAAACTCATTAATTTTCAGTTTCACACCTCGGACGAGAATGAAAGTTGCACTCACGTCGCGTCAATTCTTTGAAGTTCGCAAATAAAATCGAGATCCATAATTAAAATTATCCTTATTTCAGTAATTAGTTTAAATACTCCACTTAGTGCGCGGATAATTATTAATAATTAAACTACTGTTGGTTATTCATTTATTCCTTTCTTTATTTCTAACCTAAAATCACCACGTGATTCCAAAATGGAAAAAGTGCTAGGAGATCAGTAATTGGAATTCTACTTCAAATTCCTCGCCATAATTGGTTAACTTGATTTGACTTTTGAAGCTCACCGTATTCTTTACGATGAGCCTTAAATGACAAAACAAGTTACCAATTTCTCGCCTGATGTAACATTTTTTAACTACTTTGTAACCAGATTACAAGTTCACCGTGACATTTTTAGCCGGATCCCGGTCGGAGTCCCAGACCAGCGCCCGGCTTAAACCATGGCTATCCGGCCGGATCCTTGATTGGATTCCTACACTCGACCATTTTCAGTTTTATTGCAGCAACATAAATATATTACAGTACCTAATAACGGTATACATTTTATATTGACACACGGATTTGTTACATGTATATCTAGCTTTGACTATCTGAAACTCATTTGTTATTTAATGAACCATCAAGTGTGAACCCCTACTTATTATCTTTATTGCTTTTCTTTAGTTTTAGCTTTACTCTATCGGTAGTTATAGTTGCTACCAAATTAGGATTGTAATTTGTAAAATGTATCTAATTTTCCTTAGAGGGCTATAATTAACCCAAGGGGCTATTTTGAATAAATTACATAAACATAACGATAGAATATATTTCGAAGGGACAAGTACGGTTGGCAAGTGTCATAATCTTGTTTGGAGAACAACCTTTTTCCATTTGGGACAATAAAAAGTAAGTGATCGTAAAATCAATAAAAGTCCCGCTTCGCGCAAATAGCAAAAAAATAATGGTTTTCGATTCAGAGGATTACGAAAAACTACCTCTGTTCCTTTCATCTCAAAAAAGTATATGCCTTTGAATAACAAATAAATTGTACTCAAAGTGCATTTCTCTCCTTAATTTAGAAATATATAACTTTCAACCCAGAATAACTGAATATTAAATATCTACGTATTATTTTCTATATTTTCTTCAGGAAAAAAGCTAATAGAAGAGAAATACAATCTGCGTTACTGAAAATGAGATGAGAGGAAGCTTTTTCTCAGAGCACTTTTCTAGATATGAAGATAAGGATACCAATTACGATTGCACAAAAATAGTATAATAGTAGTGTAATTCAAACAGACAAGAAACATATTTCATCTTAAGAATTGTGTTTTTAATGATTTGTCTGTCAAAAAAGCGGTTACATATTAGGGTGGTCCAAAAAAACGATTTTCAAGTTTTGGTCATCGACCCCCATAGCTTTTTATAGTTTTCAGGAAAAGAATTCTTTATTTTTTTCTTTCAAATTGATCAACATTCACCTATGCTCTTGAAATTAAGATGGGATTTTTAATTGAAACAACTCAGATTTTGGAAAAATAAAAAATAATTACTTCTTGTTAACTTTTTGTAAACTGAAGTTTAGTCACTAATTAATGAAATTTTATGGAATAATTTAAATTCAATCTCTTTAAATTGTGTCCTCTTAAGCACCTTGTATTGTGCTCGGAAAATGTCCCACAAAATGCAAAATAGCTATTTTATGTTTAATTCATGCTAAAGACAGTATTTTTTTCTATTTGTACAACATTATTACTTTCGCTCGATAAGTGACGAGTTTCAAAGTATTTTTAAACTAATTTTGAATTGATTATTATTTGTTTAATCATTTTTACCCTGTAAATCATGAAAAGTTACTATTCTCGGGAATTGTTGACACATTCAGTGAATGTTATAAGTATTATTTTTGTTGGAGGAAATACAGTTAGCAATTATTTAAACAATTGTTCATCATTCTCTTGTCCCTGTTAATGGGAAAGAGGGACTTAAACTTCTTACTCAATGCCAGTTCTTTTCAGGATTTAATTCTCTGATGTTGCCTGAATATTTGAAGTGGCAAATCAAAAACAAATCAATCGAGCCCTTTTTTCGACAAGTTAAATTTTGAATTCTTAATTTTTTTGTGATACAACATTTTAATTATGTGTACGCTGTAATAAATAAAATATGTAGTAAAAAAAGTTCCGATAAACTTTTGTTTGAAACGAAAACTGGGTCCTATATACAGTTTTTGGTATTGAAAGCAGAGTTTTTTCTCCCTGAGGCTATTGCAAATTTTAAAACAACAGAAACTCTCTACAGGATTCAGTTATTTAATATTGCTCATATATTTTGAGCCAAAAAGAGAACAAATCGATCGAGCTCTTTTTTTAATTAAACTTTTGATTTTTCAAAATGTTTTTTTTAAAGGCTTGTTATTATATGCACGCTCTTATACATAAATTATTTAATGAAAAATGTTTAGTAAACTTTTGTGTCAAAAGAAAACTGGGTTTTCTATATAGGGTTTTGTAGCGTAAATAGGGTTGCAAAACCATCTAAAAAGATCCAGTATTTTTTACTCGAAAGTTTATAGGCAACTTTTTTACTATATAGTTTATACCTAAAATTGTACATAAGAATAACATTTTTATTTAATTAAATCTCAAAAAATACAAATCTGAATTATCGAAATAGTGCTGGATCGAATTTTTCATTTATGACTGAAAATATTCAGGCAGCATCAAAGAATTTAATTTTGCAAAAAAATAACGTTTAATAAGTAGTTAATGTTAAATTGATTGAGGCTCACCGTGCGCAGTTTTGTTCGAATGCCCAAAACAAAATTTCTATAAATTTGAGCGAAATCGGATAATATTTAGGAGTCTCGCAAATATCATGAAGTTTCCAATTGATTCAAAATGGAGAAAATTCAGATGTTTATAAATATAGTATTAAACGCGATAATATGTTGAAAATAATTTTGTATTTCAGTATATTCTATTCAGAATTTTTCAGCGAATAAGGATTAATCACGCCATACGTGACTAATTTTAATTTTACGTAATATTGGCGTCTATTCACGCATTTCGAAAGTTTTTTTTTCATAGATAATCATTAATTGGTATTATTATATAATTATTTAAACAAATTATGTCATTGCTACAATTGATTAAATAACTCATAACGTCTACAAAATATGTTCATTTCGTGACTTACCTGGAGAAAACAAATTTTAAACCAATTACGTGAAAAAAAGGGCCAGCCTAAAGCGACATTTACAGAGGAAACAATTATTTAAAAAAATGAGAATTGTTTAAATAATTGCCAAATATGTTAAACAAAAATTATTAATCTTGAAATTTTTCTCCTAAAATAATAGCCGTTTGCGATACACAGGTGAAAAATTATTTAAACAAATAATAATTTTTTTAAATTGAAAATAATTTCAAAAATACTTGAAAACTCGTGACTTATCAAATAATAAATATTTAATGTTGAAATTTTTTTAAATCAGCCTATAATATGAATTTAACTTTAAACTGCTATTTTGCATCTTTGTGACATTCTCCGGACACAATGCAATGGCGTCGGGGGGAGGGGGTACAATAAAAAGTTATTGAATATAAATTATTTCCTGAACTTTTCTTGACAAGTGACTAAACTTTAGTTAACAAAAACTTAATAACGAGTACTTCTATTTTAAATTTTTTCGAAAACGAAACTTTTCCTGTATATAATCCCACGTTAATTTCAAAAACTCGTGGCAGGGGTTAATGTTGACCGATTCAAGAAACAAAAAAGGGCATTTCTATTTTTTAAACAGAAGAATTAGTTGGGGTGATACATTACCAAAAATTAGAAACTAAATGTCAATATGTACCTATACCTTTAAAACACTTGAGTATTTATATTTTTGAAAAATTATTTAATTTAAATAAAATGTTTACACACTTCACAAGAAGAAAATTCGAATATAGTGTAAAAAATAAAAAGATTTGAAGGGTATATTTTAAATTTAAAAAATTCATTTGTACAATTTTATTCCAAAAACAGTGTTTATTGGTACCCTTTCTTTGAAAAATGGATAAAATCTAAAAACTGGCTCATGAACACCATTCCTAATCTGTTTATGACAGCAATAACTCACTCCTTTACAGTGTTAGCATGTAGGGTGAATTCTCACACACGTGTCAACTGCCAGGTTTCCGCAAAGCTCTGTGACACTGAAGTATTGCAAAGGGAGAATCTTCCCATCATGTGCTCTGGGTTGAAGGCAGGAAGCTAGGACACGTCCGGCATTCAACTCCGGTTCATGTAAGACGTAGTTCTGAAGGGTCCGGATGTAGAAATTGGGACGTATAACTAGAGAAATACCCCTGTGTGCGTGTTCGCTAAACTAGAGAGCACTCTCAAGTCGAATCTTCAACTTTCCTTGATTGGAAAATTTTCTGTCTCTCTTCCTGAGAGTCTGGCGATCAAAGAATAAATGGCTACGTTTTAAAAAGCAAATTTTTTAAAAAGGCTGACTTGTACAACACCTTTCAAGCACAAGTTCCATTTGGAAAGTTTAAATTTTCTTTTTCTTTCTCAACAATGAGCAATGAGCTTCTTTTTAGAGCAATTAGATTGATTATCTTCTACAAAACAAATTGAAGATTTCTATGAACAATCGAAAAGTTCATTTTTAATTTTATGAATCTATATCTGAAGGGTTCAAAAATGCAAGTTTTAAGATTTTACCCATGAACAGGGGAGATGCGGTGAATGCGCCTAAGTTGTGGCAAGAATTGAATAAACGAAAATTAAATAACTTAATTGTTGAGTCTTCCTAAAACGCGCCCATGTGTCAAATTAACATGGCCTGTGGTCATGCATATAACTTCAGTAAGAGAAGTTATCTATATTTTTATGGAGCTTTTTGTAAAAATTTGAAACTTATGTTTCGATTTTAATTAGGAACCAAAGCTATGAAGATACAATTTTCAGCACTTTCGGAATTTTAGCATAAAAATGTCTGCTTGCACCGTCTTACCCGCTTCTGTATATAATATCCAAATAAATACCTTTTATCGCCTCTGTCATGATAGAGGAAAAATGCTCGAATCAAACTTTTTGTCATAAATACTATAAAGAGTTAACTTAAATAATTAAATTTCTTTACCATGCTACATTGCATTCATAAACCCATAAACTGAACCCAGCCTCGCTCATTCATTATCGCAGATTTTTGTAATAGCAACCGTGCCACATTACCCGCTGCGTCACATTCGCTGCTGTTTTTTTATAAAGTTGTATAAAAATGTTGCAAACAATTGACAACCACAATTATCCGACGACGAATAATTTCTATCTGCCTCGTGATAAAAATTATCTGTCTTCGCATAATTGTAGTTTTTGATTGTTTGCAGCGTTTTTATCCAATTTCAGATAAATAATATCTCTGGGATTTACTGTTTATGCACGTTTCTTCTGAATATATTTTAGGAATACCTCCCGAGCTTTTAAACCGTGAAATTGTCCCTTTTTAAAAAATCTTTTAATGAGGAATTCCATGTTAAATCATCTAAAGAATTTCATATATTTTTGCTAATTTTAATAGAAATCTCAGTATCCAATGTTTCAGGTGTTTAAGGAGAAGAGGATATTAAAAATTTAAAAGTTGGGTCCTTTTTTCTTCGAACACTCATAACTTTAATGATTTTAATGATATTACAGTAAGATTTTTTTATTATTAATAGAAAGGCACAATTTTGAAGAAACATTTTTAAAAATCTCACAAACTTTTGGATTTTTCAAAAACAAATTTTTAAACTGTTTTTTTAAACTCTGTCTTTGATTTATTCCATTTTTTGATATATTGCTTATGATGTCATATAAAAGTCCTGTAAATATAAAACTAGGACCTGTCTTATTTTTTAAGAAAAAAATAAAAACGCCTGAGAGTCTGAAAATACAGAGTCTCAATCTCAGTCAGAAAATAAAAAATAAAGCCTGAGTGCACACGAGTATAATATTCGTCTATTATCCGTCTATTTATTACATGGTTGTTCGCATCGTGTGCACCGCTGTAACATACGTTTTTAATTATTTTTCTAAAACTCAGAGAGATCTCTTTTATGTTTACAGGGGTCTTAGAGCTCATTGTAAGCTATATATCAAAAAAGTTAAAGAAAATTAAAATTTTTTTTTTTCAAAATTTTTATTTAAATGTTTGTTTTTGAGAAATGCAAAAATTTGTTAAAGATTTTATTACAAACAATTTTTTTCCAACGCACTGTCTATAGTTACGGAAGTTTCCTTAACTTTGCCTTCTTTTTCAGCTCGTCAAATATTTTTCGCGAAACATTTTTCACGTGGATTGTCTCAGAATAAGTTATTTCCGAGAAACTTATATTTTAATCAAATGAAAATAACTAGGGATTTGATCTCTTGTGTTTCCGCTTTTTTCATATTTACAATTTTATGGTGCTTAATTGATGAGCACTTTGCTACTTCAATATGATTCATTAAGAAATATATTTGCTTCCTCAAAGAGAATGCTAAAATAAAAGAATCTAAATAACTTAATTAAAATGTTTTCAAACAAGAAATCTTTTATATTCTAACACAAACTTTAAATTATGTTAAGCAAAAGAGGTTTTCTTCTTTAAATCCATTTTTCCAATTATACGAATGACCTTTACATGCGTACTTTTTAATACAATAGATTAATACTATAGGTCAATCGATTTGTCTCGAATCAAGGATCCTTTTCCGTACTTGCATCAAGTTTTTATTATGTTACATGAAAAAAGTTTAACTATATAAAAGACCGATTTTTCAATTATTATAAATTAAATTATTATAAATTAAATATAAAATGTATTCATATTATAGGTCAGTCAATTCGTCTCTAAGCAATGAATCATTTATATTCTTGCATCAACTTTAAAGTATTTGAACGACAAAAATTTTACTATAAAAAGACATTTTTCAAATAATATGAATGACCATTAATTCCTTACTTTTTAATAATATGTAATAATAGTATGTGACAATCAATTCGTCTTGATTGTAAAATTTGTCTATTCTTACATTATCTTTAAGTAATTTGAATGAGAAGATTATTCTATAAAAATCGATTTTTCAAATAATAATATAGATGGCCATAACTTCCTTACTCTTTAATATAATATAATAATATTATGGGTCAATCGATACGTCTCGATTTAAGAAATTATTCTATTCTTGCATCAACTATAAATTATGTCAAGGAGATATTTTTTCTATAAGAATCGATTTTTCAAATAATGTAAATGATTTGAGAACGTTGTAGACAATCAACAGAAGTTTCTTTATTATAGCAAAAAAATTTCATCAAGATCAATGTGAATGACACAATTTTTTCAATATTGAATTCTTTAAAATTGGATTTATATAAATTGCGCTTTCAAGGTATTTCTATACAAACTATTCTTTAATGTAAAATCCGATTCGACTATTTGAATTTGATTCGAATTTTTTGTAAGGCTCTATTTACCGAGTAGTAGTACGCGGAGTAAGAAAAATGTGGCATTTATGTTCATGATGAAATTTAGCACAAACGGGTACTTTTTGCTAGCACTATTACAAATTTGAGGTCTCTTTAAATATTGATCCTGTAATACGATTTTCTCTTCACAACTTTACACTTTAGACGTTTTCCATATTTTTCAATATGAATTTTATTTATCTGGAATTTACAGAGTATTGAAATTAGTTCTTTTTCGAATCATCCTGTTGATTTGAATTTGGCCTCAAAAATTATCTTCTATTATAACTATTTCATGAAAATTTCAATATTTTCGCTAATTGTGAATAGCGACTGAGAAACCTTTTTTGGTTCAAAATGTGGTCTTTAGGATCTTAAATTAATCTTTTCGGTGACCAATTCTCCTTTTTGGTTACAAATTTAGCTACATAATAAGTTAAAAACTCCATTAAAAATTTTCATATTTGGATGGATATTCATGTATTTTGTTCAAAATAATTCTTTTTGGTAAAAAAATAATCTTTTTGATTGAAAATTAATTTTTTTCATTGAAATTTTTGTTTTATTTGAAAACTAATTTTTTTAACTGAAAATGATACTGTATAATTGCTTGTCAATTGTTGTTTTTTTTATAGACGTTTAATTTTTGTTTTTTGAAAATTATTTTTTTATTAAGAATGTAGCTTTTGGCTTAATTAAACAGTTTTTTTATTGCAAATTAAAATATTGTTTAGAGGAAATATGAACTTTTACAATTTTTATTGAGAATTCATTTTTTTCAAAGATTCATCAGTTTGGTTGAAAATTTAAGTATTTTGTTAAAAATTGATTCTATCTTAGTTTAAAATTGATTATTTGAACTGAAAATTTAATAACAAAACTTTACATTAATAAATCTTAAATTTCGTTTAGTTTTATTATGCACACAAAATGTGCCACATTTTGTCACTGTTTGCAAGTCAATTCTTAATTACGTGGAACCAAGAAACTATCTTATTGCATCAACTTTAACTGATGTCAAATGAAAAAAGTTTTTCTATCAAAATCCATTTTAAAAATATTATGAAGTGCTAAAAAAAGCTAATAAATATATTAAGAAATTAGTCAGTCAATTCTGAGATATTGGTGGTGAAAATAAGCCCTCAAAATTTCATCAATTTTTCTAAATCTGTATTCCATTAAGGTTTCGTGTTCATAAAAAATTGTGACATCCATACACACACCTACACCCACAACACTGTATTAGACATATCTTATTCGAGGAACGTTCAATTAATTATATTTAAAACTTTTCGAAATTGTTATCATTACAAAGCTTCCTCTAAGAGGAAGCAAAAATTGTGATTTTCAGGACACAATAACTTTTAAATTATTACAGCTCGTGCATTAATGTTGTTTTTTAAGATCTGCGGCTTTTTGAAGTCATATCTCCCAACATTTCAAGATAAAACTATTTTAGGCAAAAACTGAGATGCGCAAGCACTTTTCAGTCAATACTGTCTAGCCATGAAGGTTGACCTGCATTGTAAAACGCATAGATTTTAATTGAATTATTTTTTATATTGATACGTCTTTTTAAAAAATGTTTTCTCCACGTAAAAAAACTTTTCTCGATGCAGAAATAGGGAAATGAAAGTTGTTATGTTTAGAATATTTTCTATTTTTATGTGGGCTCTATAAGATTCTACATTCTTCCGTGTCGACTGTCGACATGTCTTACTCGATCGAAGACTAGTTTAAGCCTTGTCAGTATATTGATAGATGGCTAGAGGTAATGACCCTGACTTCTTGATCTGTCTATAGACACAGAGAAAATAGAAGTGCATTTTTGCTATGAGTAAAGTTGAATTTTTTAACATCGAAACAAAATAAGATTCAATAAAGTTACAATTCCAAACAAAGCCTTTTTCTTTTTCGATTGTGAAAGATGAGGGATTGTTTCAACAAGTGTATCAAGGTAAAGTAAACGGCAGTGTGCCCAGAGACAGACCGCGGAAGGAATGGATAGAATGTGTGAATGAGGCCCAAATTTGAAGAAACATAAGAAGTCATAAAAACATAAGAGCTTACATGAGAAAATGCATGGACGTGAATAAAGCTAGAGAGGTATGCCTAAACAGAAATGTGTGGCGACAAATACATAAAGTATAAGAAATGCATGAAGAAGAGTGTCAGTGAAGTAAATATACACGAAACAAAAGACCTTGGGTAACATGTTGACTTTATGCGGCTCCTTACTTGGGCTGATCGCTAACAAGGTTTATTAGCAGCCTGCATCGTATCAGTGTTGTGGATATAACGTGGTATTTAAATAAATAACACGGAAATTCTACTATCTAGAAATCTATCGGATATACTTCCGAAAAGCTCACCCAAGTATATTGACTTGATACTTGGCTTAGGGGTTCCTTTTAGACCCTAGCTGGAGACTTTATTTTAATATTAGAGTTTTTTTAAAAATACTCGAAAAATATTGATTTTGGAAAAGAACGTTGTTTACGAAAGTCTTATATCTCATCAAAACACATATTTTTCATGTTTATAATTTTTGTTATGAAATTAATATTTTTTTAAAAAGTCAAAAAAATTAATATTAGGGTCTAAAAAAGTTTTAAATAATAAACTTCTATCATTGTAAACTATTTAATTAATACAAAAGATGTGTTTCAAAGAGATCCACAACTTTTCTTAACAACATTTTTTCCAAAAACAGTATTTTTAGATATTAAAAAAATAACTAATTTTTAAAAGAAGTCAAGATTATTAATAACTTAAATAATATTGATCTGCGCCAAAAATTCTTTTAGTACGTTTAACTAGGGTCTGCAAGGAACCCCTAGGCCAAGTATCAAATCAATATTATAAGGTGACCTTTTCGGAAGTACATCCAATTTATCCCCCTCCCCACATTACTGCCTTCCTCATCGAGTGAGTCACACTTATCCCGAAAGGGAAATGGCTTAATGTTATAATAATAATATAATCGAATTTATTGTATGTTACTCAACTTTTATTTTTTTAATCAAAAAAGAGGGGATCATCTAATTTTTTTTATTTCCCAAACAAATGATAAGGAAGGTTCTCTAATGTTATGAGAAACTTGACGCCGCCAATCTAATCTACAAGAACACCAATATCGACTCGTTTCCAATTCGAATATATCTATAGTACGTACTATTCAGTTTTATAGAAAGGGATGGTAAGAAATTATCCCAAGGGATTTCTATAATCCCAGGGACCCTGACTGATCGTGTCGATAAAAGGAAAGAAGATTATTTGCGAAAAGAGTCCACATTCGTTTCCATTAGAAATGTAATTATTGCTTAGAGAAAAAGAGGTGAGGACAGGAAGACGGCTATCAATCGCTTCACGATTAACTCCCGGTATTGACTAACCATCTATTTTCATCTACTGCCGTGTAAGATCCCATTTGGGGTTTAAAAATTATTAAAATTACGTCTTAAATACTTTAAATTTCAACTATTCAAATTTCGATGTACATCGATTGCATGATTGTATAAGATTACTTACGATTGAATGTGATTGCAAGTGACTGCAAGTTCAACATTTGATTCCAGATAAATAAAAAGGATTGCAGGTAAATTAAGTGAATGCATATGAATTAAGTAAATACAGGTGTTTGAAAGTGATTCCAAATGAGTTTGGGCGATTTGAAAGTGATTTCACAGTTAATTTTAAATTATTTCAGGTGACTGAATTAATTTAATGTGATTTTAAGGGTATGAGAAAAAAAATGTTACTTAAGGCGATTGCAGGTAAATTCTCATGATTGTACGTGCTTTGAAGTGAGTAATGGTGATTTAAACAGATTGCTTGCTATATCTTTTGTACACTGATTGCAAGAGTTAAGCGCTCTCGATAATACATAAAAAATGTCTAAGTATGTATATTAAAACGTCACTAAAAATCTAGGCAAGTATAATTTGATTGTTTAGATCAATAAGATTTTTAAAGTAAATTTTTGCATATAGTTGGTTCTAAGACTAAAACTTTTCCCGAATTTTCAACTTTAAATTCAAAGGGCTCAAAGAGATGATACAAGCAAGATATAATTTTTAGAGAATGTAAGTAAAATCTCGAGCAAAATATTCCTAATTTGGGGATTTATTTTCGTTCCACTTAACCCAATTTAGGGAAATGTTCTCATCTGCATAAGGATAAGGAAAAGCGAATTTTCGTAATTAAGTTTTATCATGACTTTTAAATATTGATCATTTTTTAACATTTTTCACGACCCAGAAGCTAGCTATGCATATACATTTAAAATGTATAACTTGAATACAAAATTCAGTAGTAGTTCTAGCTAAAAAGTAAAAACAGACTCGGAATCGTCTGAGTCACATCTCTAGGTGCTTTTTCCCTTTTTATAAAAGTCATTTTTAAGCAATTAAGTTTTTTATTATCATTTAACCCTTTTTACAAAAAACTAAAAGTCCTATCGAAAAACTAAAAATACTTCCGGATGCTTCTCGGCAATATCTCCAGGTGTTTTTTTTTCAAAGAAGTAATTATTTAAATTATTATATTGCTTACTATTGTCAGAAATTTATTTAACAATTTTGGTAAACAATTTAAAGTTACTAACTAAAACATAATATACTTTGACTTACAATAAATGAAAAAAAATTAAACAATGCAAAAATGTTGGTTTAAACAACGTATTATATTTTATAATTATATTTAAAGTAATTATGTAAACAATATAATTTAAATAATAATATAAATGAAAAAAACACCTGGATATTTTGCCGAGATGAATTCAGAACTATCTTCAGTTTTTCGATAGGACTTTTAGTTTTTTTATAATAAAGGTTAAATTTTAATTAACAACGTCATTGTTTAGAAAATGACTTTTCTAAAAGTGAAAAAACACCTAGCGGTATGGTTCAGACGATTTTGGGGCTGTTTCTACTTTTTGGCTAGAACTATTATTGCAATTTTTATTCAAGGTAGAAATTTCAAATGTATATGCATAGTTAACTTTTGGGTCGTCATTTTTTTAGACTCATTTTAATAAGAATGTAGAAATTAATGGTAAAATGTCTTTATTATAATAAATATATACGAGAAAATGCCAACAGATAGTAAACTATGTGTTATACCTGACACTGGTCAAGGGAATCGAACAATATACAACAGTCTACATTCAGAGACTGTGTTAATATTCAGACCAGACAATGCAAATGTAGAATAAATTTGCAAATATTATGTAAACTAATGTTAACTTAACACAAATGCCTAATCGAGCGTATACATTTTGCGGCTTTATATTAATTTAGTGACATTGTGATCTCATTAATATTTATCTGCTAACTGCACTTGTCCTTCTGAAAAATACTCGATCAATATATCTACACAAAACCTGAATTATTTAATGAATAACTGACAAGCGAAATTGTGTATTGTTTTTATTCTTCCTGTTTTAAAGGGATTGCACAAGAATGTTACGCCCTTAACCCTGGAATTTTTTTCTGGGACAATTGAATGCTCTAATTTTTTATGATAAATAATAAATAATTTTTCGGTTAATTAAATACCAGGAAACAAAAAATTTGAAAAAAATTGAATATCTGCTAATCTGCAGATTTTTCAATTTATTTCGTACAATATTCAGGGTGTCTAATTATTCTCGCCCCCCCCCCCCACTAATATATCATGATATCTTAATGTATTTGAACGAAATATAATTTTTTTAATTTATCGTGTCGAGTAAAATTGAATTAAATTAGATTATAATTATTTCAGACTTTTCAGCATTAATTATTCCCAAATTTTTTCATACATAATATGGCAAACATAGTACAATTTTGATGCCTTAAATAATTTGCGCAGATTTAATTAACAGGATAGTTGTTACTTTTTGTAAAAATATATTTGGTTAATTAACGGTAAATATGATTTTTAATGTCTTTAGTATTAAAGATTAATTAGTGATCAATTATAGAAAGGTAATTATATAAACCTATTTTTAATCGTTTATTATAAACGTTTAATTATTATCACAATGTTTTTATAACATAGTTAGTATAAATTTAAATTTTTAATAAAATAAATAATTTTCAAATGGATTTTTTAAATAGCACTTCAATAATCAAAGGCAAATAAAGTTAAAACAGCGTCTAACTTTTTTTTAATATTTATAAATCTATATTTTGTTTTAAATTTAAAGAAATCTTTACAAGTTTTATATTATTTTTTTATATTTTCAAAACTTCTCTCTATTTAAAAATTTTGCTTACAAATTATTTTTTCTGTAAAATATTACATTCTCTTCCGAAATTTTGGTAAACCATTAGAAGATTTTTGAAATATTTTCAAGTTAATTCTCGGAATTAATTTTTTAAATAAAAAATTATTTGAAATTTTCCCACGAATCTTAATAAAATCTTTCTACTCTCTTGAAATCATTCAAAATTCTTAAAACGCTTCTAAATTATGGTTTAAAATCTTCAAAGATCCCAATTTTGTATACAACTTTTTTAAATATTTAAAAATTTTTAATAATTTTTTTATTTTTTCAATACCTCTAAACCTTCTAAATATATACCTTTGAAAATGTTTTTTTCCTAAATTAAATCAAAATCTGCATAAACTTTTGAATCTTACAAATCTTTTTTTTAAGTTATTCGTCTTTTTTCTAAGTTTTTCTAAGTCTGTATAATTTGAGAAAATTGTCGTAAATTTGTTCGCGTTATTTTTTGACAATTACGAAAAAGTGTTCAAATGCTTTTACATTTTTTTTAAATATTCCCTTTGAATTAAATTTTCAAAATTATAAATAATTAAAAATTTGCATATCAATATTTATCACAATCTTGCCAAAAATCCTTTCGCGAAAAAAGCACATCAGAATCAAGTGAGACTTTCAGGGTCAATATTGTTGGGTTGGCTTAATACAAATCTGAAGTTGTATTTTTAAAATTCAAAATGGCAGATCCAATACGGTGAACATGGAATATTAAAAATGTTCAGACCTTGATAAAATTGGTGATAGTTACATTTTTCGGGGTCACTGAATCGAAATCTGATGCTTGATGCAAAAGTTTTAAACACTTTTTATAATTCTGGTACTTTATGTTGGATCCGCCATTGGAAACTGAAAACATGCAACACCTGAATTGAATATAGCGACCCTAAAAACAGAACTATCACCTATTCTATCGAAGTTCGAAAATGTTTAATCAATTATGACCGCCTTATTCGATCCGCCATTTTGAATTTTGAAAATGCAACATCAGATTTCGATTGAGCGTTCCCAAAAACCTAGAAAACACACATTTTATCAAGGTCCGAACTTTTTATTAATTCATGTCCGCGATATTGAATCCACTATTTCAAATTTATAATTCTAACATTAGATTTGAAATCAGCGACCCCAAACATGTGATTTTCATCAATTTTTTCAAGGTCCGAACAACCAAATCTGATCACGTTAAATTATTTTCTTTTGAAATGCCCGAATATATGTGTCATGATGCAAAAGGGGCACCACGAACTCGAATTTTTTCTAACTATATACTTGCTAAATGACAAAAAATATTTTAAAAAGTTTTCAACTAGAACTATAGAGAATTTTTTTAAGGAATAATGGATTTAAATAATTTTCAGATTTAGTGTTAATATGACGTACATATAGACAGACACACATACAATTGTATTTAAGAATTTTTCGTAACTTTAGAGAAATTAAATTTTAAATGCAATAAATACAAATACACTTTCTAAAACCATAAAAATACATATATAATCTATGAGATTTTTCAGTAGGTAGAAGTACTTTTAACATAAAACTACCTCCTTTTTTAGCGGTTATGTAGCTCTGATATATCATAGGACTTATGCATAGGTACAATATTGGTTAGTTCGCAACTATTTAGCGCCAAATTTGTTCCGGTAAAGTTGTTTGGTTCACCTCAGCTACAATTTTTAGTTCTTTTTCTCTAATAAATTTTGAAAGCAATAAACGCCCCCTTAAGACGATGCACAAATACAACTTTTTCTGTTTGTCACTCTTATATCTGTAACAGCAGTTATTATATTTTATTTAAATATTATTAAAATTTATTCCATACCTCAGATAAGGGGAGTTTATGGAAAGGAAGGTTAGAAAAAAACAACAATTCTTTATTAAAATATCTCGAATTTATCCAAAATTACGCTCTTTCCCCGTCATAAGAACTCCTGGCTTATGATGTCCCTAGAACTGATGGCAAGGGAGGCGTGTTCAGTCAAGTATGACAAATAGCTCGAGGGCCGCACTCTCGGCGCGTTAGTTGCATCATAGGTTGCGTCATACGTCCAAATCCAACCGAAATGATTTACGCAGCCCTGCCTGGTTAAGTTTGGATTCCTCCGACTTGGGATCGAGACCAATGCAATACGTGTCTGAAACCGTTCTTTTATCGGGAGTTGAGTGTATTATTTACTTTACATCAAGCTGCCGCCGTAAATTTTACCACTGATTTTAATGACTTTCTAAACGTTTTTTCAGCGCATTCAAAATAAATTTGAAAACTGTCAAATGCACCCTATTGAAAATTGACCACTTGTTTTAGTTTCTCCAATCCGTGACGAAGGATTTTCCTGTGCTGAAACACAGGATAAACAATAAGGATGAACATTGGAAACTTTTTTTCATCACGATTAATAACAAACTTCACATTTTGCAACTTAAATCCCAGCTATTTCCCGGTTTATTCCTGGTAAGTAGACCTAGACACCTTGAATATTGGCCATGGTATATTGCCTAATCAATAAGTGAATATATTTGTCAATCGCGATGTATTATATGATGGGTTTATAGGTGATCTACTTATGAATCGGTTCGCCGATAAACTGACAGAATAGACCGAGCTCAATAATAGTTAGTCTATTTAAGGTTTAGGGAGGCGTAAGTGCAACACTTAGTACAGTAGTGTACGTTGAATGAAACATTGGTGCAGGTCAGTTTTCATAGCATGTATTGTACAACGAACGCTTGACGGGGGTCGATGACTTTTGCGTGCTAAGCTCACATGAATAGCAGCACAACCTGTAGGCGTTCCAGATATAGATTCTACCAGAGAGGCGACTCGGTGATTGATCGTGATGCTCCAAGAAATCGAATTTCTCGCTTTTTAAATTTCTGTCCCAACATTTTTAATCTTTTTCACCTCGCATCAACCTACATTTTCATTCATCAAATAGGGCAAGGGAATTAAATGTAGATCAGGTTTCAGAGTTCATGATCTCGAAATATGAATGTTCTAAAAGCTAATAATAAAAGGTTCTGTTCAAAAATAGTATGTTATGCACCAAGGAGAAAATGGGACTTTTTTGACGAGCGTTTGTTTTAGACGATTTTTTTATGTAAAACATACATGATTTCTGCTCATATGGAGAAATTTTGGAAACTTTAGGAAAGTTTGGATGATTACTGAAATATTTAAAATTTTGAAATGTTATAAATTACCAAAACATTTAAAAATTTTCAAAATGCTGAATAATTACGGAAATTGAAGGAAAGAAAATTAATTATGAAAAATTACGGGTGAAATTTTGGATAAATACTAGTAGTTTTCAAATTGTTAGTAATTACAGATTTTTCTTTAATTTTGGATAATTACGGAAATTTTAAAGATTATCAATAATTTGGACAATTGCGGAAATTTTTTAATTCTTCAAGAAATTCTGCTAATTACGGGAATTTTTTTAATTTCTATAATTTTGGACAATAACGGCAATTTTTTAATTTCGAAAATTTTGTATGATTATGTTTTTTTTTTTATTACAGGAATTTTTTACATTTTTGAAATTTGGGATAAGTGAGGAATTTTTGAAAATTTATTGTAATCAATGAAATTTTTAATAAATAGGGAAACTCTTTAATTTCTTATCATTTCGAATGGGGTAAACAGGGGTATCACCAATACTTTGAGAAAAGGTTTTTAGAAAAAGAAGAATATTAATTTTTAATGTTTTCATATTTTTGATGATTACGGAAACTTTTTTAATTTTGGACATTTTAGAGAAATTTATAAATATCCAAACATTTTGGAAACTTATTGTCCAAGGATAAAGATAATGTAAAATAAAAGGCTAGTGCAATAGGTCCTTCCTCAATCATTTATAATTCGACTTTTTCTTTCAAAAAGACTAATTTTTGATCCAAAAAATGACTAAGAGTCAATATGTTAAAATTATAATTTAAAAGAAATGGAAATACATTGCAAAATGTTTAAAAACACCAAAAATTTTACTTGATGTTAGTCGTTTTTAAATTATTTTAGTAAAATACAAGGGAACACAAAAGTATTTGATGAAATGCTCAATATTTCAAAATGAGTTTGAAACACTTCAAGATGAAATAAACACAAACTGAAAACTTTAAAAAATGTCAATTGAAACTGCATAGAATAGATTTATTTTTAAATAATTTAGGTAAATTAAAAAAATTCCGGAGACATAATAAATGATTTATGGATGAATTAGTGATAATTCACGATGGATGTCAAATGAATTCATATTATTTGCAAAAAATATTTGAAAATCTGTTTAAATTTGTAAAAATCTACGCAATCCCTCACTTCTTGTGAATGAATTCTCTAAAGTACATTAAAATATTATAAAATCCTGTGAAATTGTACTACATTTTATAATATTTTCCGTAATCCTGGAAATTTTATTATAATACCTCGAGAGCCTTTAAAATCCATTAAAATCATTGAAATCTTTGAAAATCTCATGAAACTCATTTAAATATTCTAAAATATATTGAAACCCTACAAGTCCTATGAAATAATTTCATATATTTTGAAGTTCTAAAAAATCCTTTAAATCCCCATACAAATTTAATAATTTCTTTTAAGTCATTAAAAGCCTTTTAAATTTGAAATTATTAAAAAAAAATTTTAATTTCTTGGAATGTTTTGAAATATTCTAAAATATTGCAATAAAATACAGAAATAGGCATGAAAAAGAATCATGTAGGCCCATGTGTTAATTTATTGAAGGAATAGTGACTAACATGATCTTTTCATTTTAAAAAGTGATTCTAGTGACATCATCTTCAAAAAGTAGCTAAAACGTGATTTGAGGAATAAAATGACTGAAAGTGACTATTTGGCACCCCTAATTATTCTTGACAGTGACTTAAAGTTCTTCTCACAGAAATTCCTAGACTTATGCCATTTCTTCAAAATCACTGAATTCTTCCTGATTTCAAAGGCTTCCCTAATCTGCGGTCGCCCTGGTTTCATTAAGACATATATTATTAGGGTTTCCGCAAAAGTTCATTTTCAAAATCCCCTGGCTATTAATATTTAAAGACCACATTCTAATCTTGTAACTTTTGACATATAGAATCTTTTAAAAAAGTTTTTAAACAAAGTTAAAAAAGCTTAAAAACGTGAAAGAATGACATATTGGAACAAAAAAGGAACCAAAAGTGCCATTTCAAATATTAAAGAATTTCAAAGAAAGAATCGAAAAATCTAAAAAAAATTCCTGGTTCTTAGTTTAACTGGAGTGAATTTAGTGCAATTTAAGAGCATTCGATAAAATTTATAGCAATTAAAGATAAATTGGAAAAAGTGTATTTTACAAAGTGTCGATAAATCAACATATACTTTATATGGTAATACTTTCTGAAATAATTTCCTTAACTTTCCCAGCACTTACGTCCGTTATGCTTAATACTGTCATAAATAAACCTTTTAAGTAGAAAGAAGAAGCGAATGTTGTCCTGATGGTCGATAATCCTATATATAAGATCGAATCAATGTGTTTCCAGGATCAATGGCTGAATCACGGCGGGAAGGAACATTGATGGTGAGAGCCGAGACCTCAGGGAACGATTTTGTGGGATTTAGATAATAGGGGAGAAACGTGTTTCTCCTTTTTCTCTTTAAAATATGGTCCATGGCTTTCCTGCTCAAAAAATACAGAAAGGGATAGAAATTTCGGAATTGAAATACATACAAAGAAAAAATACAAAAAGTGGATGATTGTGCAATTTAGTACTATCTGATTATATTTTTTTATTCTGATTCTTTGCGAGAATGTGAAAAGAAATATTGCTTGTCGCATTAAGTTCAATTTCAAGCGCCTAAGAAGTAGATAGAGTTTTAGAAAAAGTAAATAAGAAAAAGTGGCAATTATGAAAAAATATCGGAATTGGGTAATTTGAAAATCACGAAAAAAGGATTGCTAGAAATAACTATTTTTTGATATTTTCATTGCATTAGTTGAATTGAAATAATTATTTTTGAAAACCGAAAATTACACCCTAAATGTAAGATTAGTTTTTTTATTCAATCAAATCTTTGACATCCTTTTTTTATTTTTTTGATCCTGTGATATTACAAATTTCACTTAAAAATCAACACTTTATAGTTTTTTCATATTATGGAAGATGAATATCTCATTCTAATAAGATAAAAATTTCTTTAAAAAATCGCTTTTTTGAGACTTGGCATTGGGTTACTACTAAGATAAAGTTTGATTTTTTTATTCGACTTAAAAAAATTCTAATTTAAAAGTATTAATTAATTTTATTACATTTGCAAATCATGTGACCAGTTGCAAATTTACGGAGTTCTATACTGAACACTTCTTACGATAATACGCGGAAAAACTTAAAGAGTATTTAAATCGTTTCTTGATCTAATCACTCTGCAAAGTTGGGTTGCTTCCGTGTTTTTTTATTATCCTAAAAAAATTTTTTTTTAAAGTTGCTCAAAATCTGGTAAATTAAGTTTTGGAATTAATGAGTAGTAAATTATATGAATGAAATACAAAAACTTAAAATTTATAGAAGTTTGTTTATTTTCACATATTCGAAGCTTGAAAGTGATGAACGCTTTGAAGAACGTATTTATCATTTAATCAGTAAGTTTACAGTTAATGTCATTTTTTGTTAAGCTTACATACACTTTCTACAGTAAAAAAGTTACAGGGGGGGGTCCCTTCCCTGATGTCTCTCTTCTAATTAAATTTGCAAGATTTTCGCACAATCGTTATATTAGGAGGAAAAAGCACGGGACAAACGCAAACATTTTCATTTTTTTCCTAAGAATCATTCATCCCGAAAAAGAGGGAGAATAAGGTCATTTTTCATTTACTGTAAAACACAATTTTGGATTGTTATGTACCAATAAAATTATTTTCCCCCCATACCCGTACCGGGATTTGCCACTTACACGCTCGTTAAGAAGAATCTAAGTTGGTGTTTCCTCGATTTTTGACGTGACATCGAAGTAACGTGTCATTTAGTGTTCTAGAGAAGTAAGTAATAACATGCGCATCTCCAATCAATCCCTTCTCCCGGCAACTGCGCACCGCAACTTAGATTCTTCTGAACAAGCCTAGTCGCTAGTTCAAATACTTTAATTTAATTGCACCTTGATAAATAGTTCAACCAGAAATACATTGAAAATGTATTTTTTGTTTTTTATCCATAAAAAAACAAGGGAAACTTTATCCTAATGCCACGAGCGGCTATTTCCCAGATTACCTATTTCCGGTCCCCGATACAAGGTTATTTCCACTTGGGCAATTCCTTCAGATCCCACCACGGCCCCTGTACGTTCTCCTCTGCGTCAGTGGCTGACCATTTAAAAAAAGGAGCCCGAAGAGCCCTTTTCGGTATGAGTTTATTATTTTATCTTGATGTCATGGGAATGCAGCCTATTTTTTAGAGGAAAATATTCTATACGTAAATTTTCTCAGTAATTTTCCTTTTATTTGTCGATTGTCTGAAATTTGAGGTTTACAGTAGCCGATCTAATACACTAAACTTCCAATTTGGGATATTTCATTTCGTGACACTGAAAAGTCGCCAATCGACAGAAGAATGGAAGATGACTAAAAAAAATACATTCTACACTTGAGAAATATTACTAATGCTTAGAAGATTTTCTACAAAAAGTCGTGTGCAGTTGCAGTGTCATGTAATAACTTCTTGACGGCTGATATTTTCACCTACCCTAGCATGATTATTATTATTATTATTACACCATTCAGCCGTTTCCCTTTCGGGGTAGGCGTGACTCACTCGGTAGAGAGGGGAGTAGTGTGAGGGAGGGGTTATAACATTTTTTTTTTAGATTGATCTGGAGTTCTCGCGTTATTTATTTAAATGAAACGTTCACTCCGCAACACTGCTCCGACCCAGGTGGCTGATCAATCTCTCTAGCAATCACCCCAAGTGAAGATCCTCA
>JAAAKG020214408.1:0-22246 GCA_010014905.2 Druon quercuslanigerum
CTAAACTTGACAGAGAAACAACATCGAAATTAATACCTACTAATCCCACCTCTCCAAGACTTTACGGACTCCCAAAATTCCAAAAAAAAACAACATTCCACTTAGGCCGATCGTCAGCACAATAAACTAACCTACTTACAAGCTAGCACGCTTCCTCGCCAATAGACTGAATCCTTTCACAGGAAACTTTGGTACCTACGTCCAAAACTCTTTTGAATTTATCAAAAAGATACAGCAGATTCGCATTCAACCCCAAGACATCACAGTGAGTTTCGACGTAACATCTCTCTTCACGGAAGTACCAGTCTTTAATACAATTGATTTTATTAAATCTTTTGCAAACTTCCCCTGCGAGCTTATACCTTTGATAGAGCACTGTCTCAATAATACGTTCTTCTCTTTTAACAACCAATTCTATGAACAAACCGCAGGAACAGCAATGGGAGCTCCAATCTCACCTGTAATAGCCAACGTCTTTATGGAAAATCTAGAAACCAAAATCTTCAATCAATCCAAGCTTAAACCGGAATTTTGGTTCCGTTAAGCGGACGACACCTTTGTCATCTAGCGACCTGGACTAAATGAACTAAATAAGTTTTTTGATTTCATCAATCAGTTACATCTTAATACCCGATTCACCATCGAAATTGAACAAAACGGAAAAATGCCTTTCTTGGACGTACTAGTTTACAAAAAATCAAATAATACATTAGGAAATGAAGTTTACAGAAGACTCACCCATACAAACAGATACGTACATGCCTCCTTTCACCATCACCGATCTCAAAAACAATCGGTCATCAACTCCCTTGTAAACAGAGCGGTCTCCATAATAGATAAAGATCGATAACACAATCAAACAAATTGATAAAGCAATAAGAAAATACACCCAAGAAAACAATTCAAAACAACCTAATAAAGAGAGAAAGAAAAGCGACCACCGCCCTACTCTACATCTACGGTGTCACAGAACAAATAGGAAGAATTCTCAACAAACACAAGATCCAAACTATATTTAAACCACCTGTGAAAATAGGACAACTTCTAAATGATCCTAAAGACAAAAAGGCACCTCTCAGTGATCCAGGTGTATATAAAATCCCTTGTTCTTGTGGCAAAGTCTATTTGGGGAAAACCGGGAAAGCGGTAAGCCAACGTATATAGGAACATGAGAGTAAAGTCAGACTAAAACATGTCACGCAATCAGCACTAGCTGAACATCATATCGAAACAGGACATAACATTTTATTTGATAAAACAACCGTCATCGGTAAAATACACAATATTTTTACAAGAAAACATAGAGAAGCAATCGAAATCTTATAATCACGCGAATAACATCAATAGGAACAACGGTTATAATACCAATCCGATTTGGCTTTTCGCCCTCCCGGATTTTTGAAATAAGACTTGATTTGTCAATCAGGTGCGTCCTGTCTCCATGTTGGGGCGCTTTGGCCAATCGCAGGCATCGTAAGGAGTATACATAGGAAAAACATAACCTGATACCTCAGTCGCAGGTCACCCCTGAAGAAGTGAACTACAATGTTCAAGAAACGTCAAAATTCGTAGTTTTGTACACGATTGATACCCGAAATATCTACTTTATCAGATTTAATCGTCGTGAAAGTATTAAATCTATCTTCCTAATTGCTTAATATTTTTCATATCCCACGAAATTACCAAAATTTTTATAATAAAATTATTTAAAGTCTATAAAATATTATAAAATCCCGTAATATTCCGTGAAATCTGATATTTTTTGAAATCCTGAGAATTTTATTAAAATATCTTAAGACCTTTGAAAATCACTTATAAGTTAAAATCATTGTATCCCTCAGAAATCTTCTAGATTTTTTATCATCATATTTTTTATCATCTGAAATCATTCGAATCTTTTAATTTTACTTGATAAATTTTTAATCTCTTAAAGAAGCCTTGGAATCTCTTTAAATAACCTAAAATAGTTCACATTCTTTGATATCAGCCTAAATTATTGAAATTATTGAAATATTTTGAAAATCATTCAAACTTTTTTTTTTTTTTTAAATTGTTGTTATTATCGATTGCATTAATTTTGTAGTCATCCAATGCTGGTGTATCTGTATTGTTTCTCAGTAAAAATCTCTTGTCATCATGAGGACTTAATGCTATTTTGTTCTGCTTAACTGTGTCTAAATTGTGAAGACTTGGTCGAATAGTATACTGTGTTCTTGTTTGAATTTTTTAAAGCTCTGGAAAATTATTTGCGATTTTTAAAAATACCCTGATCTCTTTTAAATCCCTTAAAACCACTTAAAATTATTTAAATATATTGAAAATATTAATATATTCACTATTCTGTGGAATCTTTTGAAATTCCTTGAGATTCTTTTGAGTGCTCGAAAATTTTTTGCAATTTTTAAAATACCTGCCAATTTTTAACATTATTTGAAATACCTTGAAATTATTGAAATCAACTGAAAATTCCTTGGAATTTAATAAATATTCTTTAATCTTTAGAATTCTTTAAAATCTTCGGAAATACCTTAAAATATTTGGAAATCTTTCAAGTCCTATGAAACTCCGGAATTCCTGTAAATAAATTCTTTGAAATCAATTGAAATATTATAAAATCCTGTAAAACTATATAAAATCGGATATTTTCTGAAAACCTTTAATATTTATTAAAATACCTTGAGCGCTATTAAAATCCCTTTAGATAATTAAAATCCTTTGAATCTTCTAAAATCCCTTGGGAATTATTTAAAAAATGAAAATATTTTACATATGCCATAAAGTCCTTCGATATCCTCCAAAATTTTAGGAAATTTCCTTAAAATCCCACGAAAAAGTTCTTGAATCGTCAAAAATAATTAAAATCTTGAAAAGATTAAAAAAAAAATTTTAGTGGTTTTTCCACTTTAAAAAGGGACTCAAAATAACTATGTAGCTGCTCTAATTATTTTTAAATCTATTTTATAATCTAATATCTATCTAGTATAATATAATTCTAGTACTGCTTTGCTGAAAATTCAACTACTTTCTAGAAAATTTAATTTTCGTTTATAATTTGTATTTTGGCCTTGAGAAGACAATTGAATAGTTTTTGGATAAAAATTAAATTCTTTTTTGTAATAAATTTGCCTTTTTGATTTTAAAATTCAACTGTTTCAGTAGAATTTCCAATTTTTTTGCACAAGATTGCAACTTTCTGGTTGTCAATTTAAGTACGTATTTAAAAACTTATCATTTTTGGTTGAATATTCTACCGTTTTGTTAAAAATGTAATTATTTTACAGTAAATAAAAGTCCAGTAGAAATTCGGTTCCAGGTCAAATACGGTTTCATCGATTGTAAAAAATCAGAAAAAATCTTTTTCAGCAGAAAGATAATATTTTTAGGTTACAGTTCATCTCTTTGGTCGAAAGTTCAGCTAATTTGTTAAAAAATTAAGTTTTTTGTCTTTGTCTTCGTCTTTTTAATGAATTATAATTCGTATTCAGAAGAAAGAAAATGTTTAAAAATACCTCTTCCAAGGGAGATTTTGCCACAATTAAAAAGTTCCCTCTTCTTTGTGTTAGGTGAACAAACAAAAGCGATTTCTATGGAAGGTTCCTCTATTTGGGTAATTCCCCACCATGGTCAGCCCCAAACTTGGCCCCGTCTCAATGTATCACTGTAGTTCAAGCAGTTTTAAGAGTGGAAGCATTATTTCAAAGAAGAAATATTTATAGTTGATGATTAATCGCTTTAATTTAAAATTCATATTTTTTTGCAGAAAATTCAACCTTTTGGAAAAAATTCAACTATACCAGTTGAAGATTCATCACTGTAGTTAAAAATTCATAATTTTGGTTAAAAATTAATCTCTTTAACTGAAAATTTAATTGTTTCATTTTTAGTTGAAAAATATTTTTAGTCGAAAAATTCTTCTTTTCGGTTAAAAAATCAAGTATTCCCCCTTTCAGTTAATAATTCATCTTTGTCGTCTAAAATAAAATTATTTGTTTAAAAGTTGATGAAAGATATGACAGTTGTATACTACTTACATTTAGTTGAAAAGTTTATCTCTTTGGTTGAACTTTCATTTTTTGACTTTGCTTTCAGAGTAAAGCCTGATAGTTGGCTGATCCTGAGGATGCAAGAACCACGTCTTGAGAGCTAGAACATTTCGAACTTCACAATTTTCATTCCAGCCTTGGAGGTGATGGTGATTGCATCTTGTTGAAACTGTGCTGTACAGTTTTTTCAGCGAGCGACAGCCCAGATCTTCCAGATTATTCACTTTTTGCAAGTACTGAGAAAACAATTTTTTCTTTGCGAGTCCTTTGACGTAGATTGTTGAGCAACACCTAGTCTATCTCTGATTATAAGTCTCACTTCTCCATAGGATATGTTACCCGAAGTCCATTCGAGACCACGATAATTGCGCGTCAACCATAAATTTTCATTCTTCAATTTATCCGGCAGCAAGTCTCAAGAGCCACGTCCAGGATGAATCGATGAAAACTAAAGTCTGTTGCCGAAATTATCGCTCTTTTATATCTTTCATCTCCACAACCACCACCACCACCAATACAGACATTAACCCCATACCACCACTACCCCCACCACCACTGTCATCTTAAGTCAACTTCTTCACACTGCTACTAAGGAGCTGGTACTGAATCATGCGGTCATATATAATTAGACAGTAGGCTGCAGTTTCAGCAGAGAAATTGTTTGCAGATTAAAATTCCAAACGAACATCCACAGAGGCCTGTTTGAGAAGCTCATTTGGTTTTGAGCAATCAATGACACTAAGTGGAGCGTGTTCTTTGAAATCACTTTTCTTCAACATTGGTTCAGATTCTTTACTGTAGTATGCTGTCTGAAAGTTTGCATACATCTCATACAGTAGCGCAAACAGATTATGACCAAAGTCCAAATTCAAATTACCGTACGGATAGTACTGTGAATTGAGGAATAACTTGACATTGGTTATATTGCAGTTATCGAAGCGATTAGCATATCTGGCTAGTTAAGTATTCACAGTCCATATATGCCTTGAGGTGGTGGGGAGCAGTGGGTATTCATACAATTTCCATGAGCGAAAACTCAAGGTTGTGAGAAAGTCTTTTTCTATAATGTTCAGCAACTTCTTTTGCTGATCTGAAGCCATTATATATGGTATTATCCACTATAAGTTATGTATGGAGATCTTACATTACTCTTCGTGTCCTGGCTCAGGGCAATCTGGAAATGATCAATAGTGATGAAAACTTTGTTAAAAAGGTTACTACTGGTCATAAAACATGGGTTTATGATTATGATCCTAAAACAAAACAACTATCTTCGCAATGGAAGAATCCATTCGAGCCTCGGCCGAAAAAGCGCGTCAAAGTCGAAGCAACATCAATTCGTTGTTTTTTTTGTTTCGATTATGAGGGCGTTGTGCATCACGAAATGCTCCTACAAACCAGGAAATGATATCATTAGATCTTCGGACATCAACACGTCAACATATCAAAGTTTCACAAAGAGGTGGAGGTGCTCAGTCAACGTAAACATCGAATGCTCAAAAGGGGTAGAGCAATCACTGAAAAGATAATGAGTGGAACATTAAAGCTAATAGTCAAGCCACTGCTGAAACTGGTTGACATATCTAATCCGTCAAATAAGCAAGAAGTCAAGGAAAAAGAGCCTGTTACTGAAAAACATGAAGGGGAGGATGGGAAGGAGGAGGACGAGGATGACGATAACGCTTCCTTAATGGCGGCTGATGCTAAAGAAGAAGATCAAGATACAACTATACTTGATGAAGATGGTACAGCCGAGGTTGCTTCCACTTATGACCATTTGATAAATAAGTTACTCAAAATTCTACCAAAAAATGGAAAGCAGTATCTAGATATGGTTTATGATGTGCGTAAGCTCAGTGATGGTAGTCGTATGATTAGTGATACACCTATTAGTTTTAAGGGATAATTGAACAATGTTACTGGTAAACAGTATCTGAAAACAGTTGGCCTGATCTAAACTAAAACTATTCACACCAGACGAGATATAAAGTACAAGAACTTTATTTCCAAAATGTTCAACGTATCTGGCAGACAATCCTCAACTAAAGAAGGTTCCCTACCGCAGTATATGTTAGCAAGAGAAAATGTGAAGACTGACTGCGTCTACTCGGATGACCCTAACGAAATAGTTAATCGTCTTCGTCTACTCTCAACTTCTCTGGCAGTAGACAACACGAGTCTCAACAATGAAATCATATCAGTCATTGAGAAACAGCGGGAAGCTGAAATCATGTATTAGAAGTGCACACATAACTCTATCGTTAGTATCACGATGAGTATTGACGTGTTTGGACATCACCTGGATCGAATCACTGCAGCAAGCCGTGAACCGCCTGGTGTTGCGTTTAAGATCACTTCTGATGGTCATTACGATGTAGACGGAAAAAGACTTTGTAACGTTAGCGAGGCCAAGGAACAATACGACACAGTCAATTTGAAACTTGTGCAGCGCATAATACAAAACCAGATACCTCTAGTGTATCAAGTTGCATCATCTATGCGAACAGAGATTAACACTAATAATTTGATGATACGTATACTCGAAGAATCAATTAACGAGAAACTGAAAACCCTGCAGATTGAAACTTAACACGATTTGTCAGTCCGTAACGCTGATTTCATTGCTCAGTTGGACGCTCGATTAAACGCACTCGAGAATGGAAAGCGAAAAATGGTCGATAGTCACAAAACTGCATAAACCCGCTAGAAAGAATTATCCACGTCGTCGTTTGCAAATTCGTAGCATAGACGAGACGTGGCAGGCGGATTCTGTTAAAATGCTACCCTATGCCCGTGAGAATAATGGCCTCTAGTACTTACTCACTGTCATAGATATTTTCTCCAAGTACGCCTGGGAGGTTCCTGTTAAAAGCAAGAGTGGACCAGATGTCACTTCAGCAATGCAATCAATACTTTTTCAGGGTCGTGTGCCAAAATACTAACACACCGATGAAGGCAACAAATTCTATAATGAACATTTTAAAGAACTTATGCAACGATATGGTATCAATCTCTATTCAACTCATGGTATTCTGAAGGCGTCAGCCTGTGAAAGATTTAATCGCACATTCAAGAATAAGATGTGGCCACATTTTAGCTTGAGAAGCAACTACAAGTGGATAGATATTTTGCCTACACTTATCTCCAATTCCAACAATACCAAACGTCAATCAATCGGTATGAAGCCAAAAGGTGTCACTGCCGAGGATGAAGAGAATCTTATTCAACACTTTAGAAAACTACGAAATATATCGCTAATATCAAGTGTAAGCTAATACTACTTGCATGTAAGGTTTTAATAACTAAAACAAAGAAATTTATTTATACGTTGTTTTTTATTCAGGTAAATCTTAATAACTATATTTTATGTTTATGAGTGTTTATCAGTAGAAAAAAAAACTATTACTACTATTTACAAAAAGAAATCAATTATTTACAAGAAGCTATAGCAGTTCATTGTCGCTTTCGGTTAAATTGTTGTTATTATCGATTGCATTAATTTTGTAGTCATCCAATGCTGGTGTATCTGTATTGTTTCTCAGTAAAAATCTCTTGTCATCATGAGGACTTAATGCTATTTTGTTCTGCTTAACTGTGTCTAAATTGTGAAGACTCGGTCGAATAGTATACTGTGTTCTTGTTTGAATATCAAAATTTTGAAGACATTCCAGATAATCGTCAAAGCAGATACTCTTCTTTACAACGCTTGCTTTGTTGCATTTAGGGTTTTTCAGAAAGTCTTCACCATTGACGTGCACACTGTATATTCTGCTTCGCAACCTAACTGTCGAATTTGTTTAAGTATTTCTTTATGTCAGCGTCAATGTCGTTACATTTTATTTTGTAGATCAAACTGTCTGGGTCGGTATACCGTAATCCTTAAATAGATGGATTTATTAACCAAGACTTCTACTTTTCTCAACTATATTGCTACAAGATTTCTCAGAAAAATTGCACGACTATAGGAATTTGGTTTAGCTATGAGGGCTTCTGCATCCATATCTGCCTTACCACTTTGTCACAAGTTTAACATTTACATGCCTTAATACGTTCTCCATCATTTCGAGTGTTCAGGGCTGAATGGCATATCATTGCGTTGATCATCAAGATCGGGTGGATACTACAAATGTACTTCTAGTATATAGGCAATCGGTGAATCATCTGGAACATTGATATCAAAATTTTGAAGATTGGTCACCCACTCGAAACCACCGTAAGTGAGTGGTTGCCCTATTGTCCAACCATACATGTTATTTGCATCAAAATTAGCAGCATATCGGTTGGAGCATTGGCTCACTCCACCCTGTTTGCCCTGTTCAATCATCAACAGCATGTCAACGTCAGTGAAGAGTTCTAGCCTTACATTTGTATGTTTGAGCATGGCATACCATGTCAAGCCAGGTGTAGTGTAGTAATGTGCAGGATCGAGTCCATAAGCTTTGAGACACTGTCCTCGGAAACTTTCGCAGACATCAACTACCAGCAACACGTCAGTCTTCATGTACAGTTTTACGTTCCCATGAAAAGCTGTGATACTTAATTCTGACCATACCTGTTGTGCATGCACGTAATCTTCATCGCAAGTTGAGGAATCATTTAAGGTACTACAAAATTTTGCTTTTTCTGGTAATTGAGTTTCCTCAAGCTTATGTCACGAGTTCAGGTATTCATAGGGAAGCACACCTTTCCTCGTAAGGAGATGAACTTTTTCAGGCCTAATATCAGGAAATACAGAACTAACAATTTTTGTATGCCAAAACCTTAACTTTACTATCAAACTCATTTGCAATGTCGCGAATAATAAAGTGAGCATATTTTCCACTTAAGTTGTGAAACACAACAGGTATGGTCTTTGCAACCTGCTAAGCCAGATTGCAGTGTTCATGTATGAGGTCACCGCATACATCAGTGAGATTACAGTACATTGCCATTGGTAGATGTAGTGGTTTTGCCACAGATGTTACACACTGTGGATTCCACAAAGTCTTCCTTTTGTTTTGATGTCAGTCGTTTCATGAAAACAAGCGTATTGAGCTGAATTTTACAAGACGGGCGATCGCAACAGAGTTCGCAAGCCAGCATTTGAGTAGTGGGAATGCGTCAAAGAAAAACACACCCTGCACTAACCACTCCACCGTTAGGCGCCACATTTGTGAGCTCCGCTCCAATCGGCCCGCTTCGACTATTCTCATTATTAGAGAGTGGTGGGGGTGGTTTGCACAGGCATCTCGTTTCGTTTCCGCATCAGGTCCCTTTTCTCGCGGACAGTCACACTTGTAGAAGGTTAGTGCATCGTGGTAGCTGCACTTAAAGTATAACCCAATATCACCAGCCTCTACTACAGATAGAACTGCAGCGTCATTGAAGAAGGCAAGAATGTCCTTACGAGCAAGATTGGCCACAATACATATTTTTATTCGACACTTGAATGCTCTTCTGTCTTTTTCTTGAAACTCCATCTTCTTCTTGTTTCATATTTAAGTCAGAACGTGCATTAATTTTACTTACATTGGTTTTAAGTTATGCATAAGAGATTATAATTTTTTAGCGCTTTCCGCGTGGCTATAAGTATACCTCTGACAGACTTCAGCAATGTTATTTTATAACAGCGATAGGTTGTAAACATCCCTCAACGATGGGTTGATTTTCAAATTTAGCATGCCCTCAGCATTGTTAAAAATCTCGATCTTCAGTGATGAAATTTTACTTCAAAACACCGTTGGATTTGTTTTAGCACCGTTAGGTTTGCAACCTTCTCTGAGTGGTGGAGTCACACACACATCGTTGGTTTGCATTTTCAAATTTCGCTCGATCTCTTTACCATTAGTACTGGATGGGAATCCTCGATCCATTAATCTAAGGTAATCTAAGGCCGAATTTTCTAGAAGCTTCGAGAATCACTTAGTTCACTTTGGCCAACCACCTTTCAAGAAATTTCAAGAACTCTGGAGAATCCTCGATCTAAGTAAACGGTAAGCTAAGGCCAAACTTTCTAGAAGCTTCGAGAAGGACGCAGCATAATTTGGCCAACCATCTCTCTAAAAATTTCGAGAACTCTGAAGAATCTTTGATTCAAGCAAAAAGTAATCTAAGGCCGAACTTTCCAGAAGCTTAAAGAATCGCCTAGATCTTTCTAGAAATTTCGAGAACTCTGAAGAATCCTCGATCATTTGATGCCGTAGTGCATTTATGTTTTGTTTTATCTTCTTTGAATTTGACTTTCTCTTTTCAACTTTTAGACACTACTTCTATAAATAAATTCAGCATTGAATGACGCTCCTTAAATCTTGATACGTTTGCTTATTACAAAGTTTTAATTCGCTTTGGTTAAGAAGTACCAAAACACGGCTGCTGGGGGTGCCAGATTTTCCTTTATTAGTGCTAAGACTGTTGTCAACGATAACGCGTCTACAAAGGTGCAGTGAATGTGTGCGTCTTATTATTGATGACTGCTTGGTTGTGTTGAAAGAACCTGGAAGTTTAAACAAAGGAGTGGGTCTATCCAAAAATTCTACTTCCTCTTGACGAAGTATTGTCGTGTATCCATCTCCCATAATTGCCGCCAGACGACCAGTGATATCATATATTGCATATCCTGCACCAAATATCTTAACTTCAAAAACCTCACGGATACCGAGTTGATTTCTTTGTAGTACCAAATATTCCTTGTATACTTCTAAGCGGTATAAACGTTTAATATGTTCTGCAAACACTTGAACAACAGAATTTCTAGGAATAAGCCTCATCCGGACTGCAAACTTATTTCTGTAATAAGAAATAAGATCGATTTTTTAAAACTCATTAGACATAGCTTAACGACAAAGCATTTCTAGAAAGTAAGTACAGTTGATTTTTGTAGACTTTCAATGACTTTATTTTTAAAGGAATTACATGTTTGCAATTGTATATAGCTCCGTTATTTTGCCACGCAGTCGCCATCCCTCTCAATGCAGATGGTGAGGCAATGATTCAATTTTCTTATGCCTGACTCAAGGACCTCTCCCTGCACCTCCTTTTCCCACTTGTCGATTACTCTCTTTACTTGCTAGTCCATTAAAACTTTTCCCCTATTTATGTGTATCTTCTAGGAAGTGAAAAGATGAAAATATAAACGCGCCAGGTCGGGGGACTATGCGGTGTTATTCAAAACATCCCATCCGAAGGAGTTCAAAATTTGTTTCGTGGCATTGGCCATGTGGGGTGTTGTATTGCACAAAAAGAGGGACAAAAGTCATGAGCATGGATGAAGGGGGTGTTTGGTAATATGGAGAAAAATAAAAAAATAAAATAAAATGGTAAATATTGTAGATAGTACAAAAGTATCAGGTATTAGCCGCGGATGTAGAGGTTGGCAATGCGAGGCAAAACGGAAAAGTAGGCACATGCGTGGGAGGCGAGGCGAAGCTAGGAAGGCAAGGCGATCAGAGCGAGCGGTCTTAGAGATAAGTTTAAATAAATGGTAATTTTTAGGAGATAGTTGTTACAAAATGCTGTAATGAAAATGGAAATTTAAGCAAGTCAATTTTTTAAAGCCAGCAGGTAAAAAATAAACATTTGTCTATCTACCATTTATCTTGAATTTTGCAACCATTTAAAGATTACATTCCAATTCTCAAAGATCAACAGCAATTGATCTTGTAATATTTTTATTATAGGATCTTCTATAAACGGAGGAAAAGAACATTCCATACAGAAATTTTCAAATTTATTTTTTATCTAATTTTTTTTTTTATCAAAGAAAAGACTTTGCTACCATAAAAGATGAATTTTTAACAGTATACTGAAATTTTCAACACCAAAAAGTAATCGATATTCAAATTATAACAGATGAAATCTTCTTAAAAAGATATGAATTTAATACCGAAAAGACGAATTTCAAACAAACAAAAGATTTTTAAACAGGAAAGAAAAATGATCACCTAAATTGTTGTACCTTCAGCCAAAAAACGAATTTTCTCAACAGAATAGTTTTTCAATGAAATTAGTAGCTTGGGTTCTAATCGTAAAAAAGGAAATTGAAAAAATTAAATTTTGAGACAAACGACACAAGCGACGGAAAAAAACAGACCAAAGTTGTGTTCAAAAAAAAAAAAAGAAAACTTATCCATATTTTTCATAAATAATTTTCTAATAGACTCAGATTTTTTGTTCAAATTTTAAAAAATAACAATAAAAATAAAAAAATAAAATACGAGTAAAATTGGTTAAAAGACGCGAAAAGGAATGAAAAAAATAAAGTTTGTCACCAATAAAGAATCTACCGATTTTTTACTAATGGTTTTTAGATAGGACTAGTACTTTTTCTTTTAGTCGTAAATAATAGTTAACCCAAAAAGAGCTGCAAATGTGTTGTAAACTCTCGTTATAAAAATATATTGAAAATAAAGAAATTAACTTTTTTAACAAGAAAAAATATTTTCGTGTCTAATTTGTATCAAAGTATCTGAATGGATTCGCTAAAATAAAAAATACTGTTAACGAGTATTATTCATAGTTGTTATAAATAAATCATAATTTGTAGCTTTGTCATAAACAGCTTACTAGGTTTACCTAATTGTAGAATATTGTCAAAAAATGTCATTTATATTTATTATCAATAATTTATTTCGAAAAAGACAATATTTATATATAAATTAAAATATAAATATTCATAAAGTTCTGTGGATTCTTAGAATATTTAGAATCTTCGTCAATCCCATAAAACGTTACTGGGTAATACCTTCAAACTCTCAAAATATTTTTAAATCATTCGAATATTGTGAAGAATCAGGTCGTCTTTTGCAATCATCTTAGATTTGCAAAATAACATACATTAGTTACTTCTATGTACGTAAATTTAAAAAAGTTTTATTTAAAATCTACCCATTCTTCAAGATTAAATAATTTTTAATTTCGAGTTCCTAGATATAAAGCCATGGTAAAATAATGCATCCGACCTAAATTAATATTTTAAATTTTAATTCCAAAAAAATAACAAATGTTTTAGTTTTTACTATTGACGATTCGAAATGAAAATAGTTTTCGGTCAAAAAAGTATGATAAAATTGAGATTGAGCAATAACTTAGAATTCCGAAATGTTTATGAAGGTGACCCAATATGGTCTGCTATGATTTATAATTGGGTCGTTGGCTAAATTTTTGTCTAGTCGATTATAAAACTGGCAAATTTTGGTATGTTCACTTTCTCTAGTTTCGTTAACTTTTACTTTCGAAATATTTAAATAAAAATAAATATTGTCCTATATCATAGGATGTTAAAGTGAGAACAAAACTGACATAATATTTCCCTTACATTACTCAGAATTTAAAAAAAATTCAAGTACGAAAAGCAATTGTGCCCTTTTTGCGGAAATAAACCGATTAAAAAAACCTACCTTCATAGATTTTCAATCGGGATCAAATACAAAATGGGCACTGCAGCCACAAGAAATATTTGTTTTGGACCACCCTAGCGAATAACATATTACAAAAGTAGCTAATCATCAGATGAAAAGGACTAGAATGTGTAGAAATAAAACAGATATTTCCTATTTTCTTAAATTTGCTTTTATTGTTTTTTTGGTAGTTTTACGTCGCTATATTCTTTATTTTCCAGTTGCAACTGCATCTAACTTAATCTACGAAATATATTTTTATATTTATATTGCTAAGATTATTAACTTAAAAGATATTGAATAAAAATTGTATGGTTCTGTAGGGGAAAAACATCGCAACTGCCGGCGCGGCAATCTTTTCTGGCACTGGCTCGATCCAGACCAGATCATCTGTTTTCCAGTCTTGCTGTCCAGATGGTCTAGTCTGGTCCTAAACGAACGTGATTTTGGCTGATTAGCCCCTAGATAGATGCCAGTCTGAATCTATAGGTACTCCCTTTATTTTTTTCAATGCGGGGAAAAAAATTTGATGATTAAAATTAGACCTGGGCTGGTTCGGTTCGAAATGGAATTTTTCTACAAAAATAGCACATGACTACAGTTACGCAACTTTCTACTTTCATTTAAGTTAGGGATGCTCAACTTCACGGTGCTCTTCTACGCTTGCAATTAACATAACCGTTTCAGCACGTCTAATAAAAAACAATTTTTCATCATCTGTAAGTGTCCTTGACATGCCCGTCGGCATGTGAAATGCTGCTTCGCGATTTTGATGATCATATAATAGATGAACCTGATCTAGCTCTTTAATTGCGAAGACTATATGGTCTGGGTTTCGTAGTACATTATATTGGAGGTTTTGTCCGAGGACGTAAAACTGCTGAGGTTGTCCTGGATGGTTTTGTATCACTTTAATAATATAACCAAACGGAATAATCCAATCTTCATAAGTTTTTCCCTGCAGAGAACCAGGAATTCTGGAAGGAGGCCCAAAAAGAGCTCCATTTGGAACAGTTGACATGCCCTCGGCTGCAAGAGACAATAATGATGCATTAATTTTAAAACCTTAATTGTATTTACATTAAAATTATTTAATAGGAGTCTTCGTCAGATAGCTAGTTACGAAGTTAACTTCCTACTTAAGCAAAACACAATTAGCTAACATTAAGAACAATGATAAGAAGAGATACATCGGGTTCCGAAAATCGTCACCAAAATTTGAAATATAGCTCTGCCATATTATAATATAAATATATTAAAGCTTAAGATAGATTCGGTATCGAGGTATTTACTTCGAGTTTTCTTTTAGCCTTTCTGTATGTTAATCGTGAACTTGCCACTTTAATAATAGAAAGGCATAACAAATGAAAATACAAATAAAAATCTTATCTAAAAAATAGGTGGAATAGAGTGATTGAAATTATTCAGTCATTTCTTTTGATAACATACTTGGTAGTATATTTCGTGAATATAAATGTAAGTATCTGTTTTCAGTTTGTTCTTTTGAACCAAATTCTCTTGACCAAATTAAGTGAGGGTACATGTATTTGTGGATCTATTAATAACGCGCACGCAAATGTGTAGTCACTGTGTGCGTCTCATCATGTATGAGAGCTTGTCTGCCTTAAAGGAAAACGGGACGCCTCTAGCTAACGTCTACTGGTAGTTTCCAAAGTCAATAAAAATTTGTAACAAGCAAATGAATGGTGCCTTAAAGGGCCTGATTCAAAATTCTTATGCAGTCATACCTGGAAGTTTAAACAAAGGAATGGTTTGATCCAAAATCTCTATTTCAGTTTGAGTTAGTGTTCTCGTGTATCCATCTGCCATAATTACCGCCTGACGACCAGTTCTATCATATAATGCATATCCTGCATTAAAGATCCTAACTGCAAAAACCTCGCGGTGGCCAGGTCCATTGCCCCTTAGTACCATATATACCTTGTTGACCTCTAAGCGGTATAAACGTTTAATATGTTCTGCCCACACGTCAATAACAGTATGTTCAGGAATAAACCAGTATCTATAAGATCGTTGCTGTTGTATACTAGGATAAACTCTACGAGGTTGATTTAAATATCTGGGACGCCAATTGCGAGGTCCGGACTGGAAACTCAACTCTGTAATAGGAAATAGGACTGTTTTTTTAAACCCATTACATATAGCTTAGGTTCGAAGCATGTCTAGAATGTAACTGTACCAGAAAACGAATTTTCTTTACAGAAATTAAGTTTTCAACAAAAAAATGTGAATATAGATCAAAAAAATTAATTTCAACAAAATAGTTGAATGCTCAAACAAACAGACAAACCTTCATTCAAGAAATCATGTTTTCAATAATTAGTTTAACTTGCACGCACGCACTTCAATTTTCGATACAAAGTATCGTTTTTGAATAAAATAGTTCAACATTTCAAAGTAGGAGGTAAATTTTCTACTAAAAATATGCATTTTTATAGGTCCAACCACTCAGCGCCGCCACCAAGGCAAATTTAAAAGAAAGAAACTTCGGAGAAAAGGATGGCGGCGCTAACAGGATCTTCACTCAGCGCGGCCACCTACGAAAACTCACTAAAAATTATTATAATGAGATAAACGATAAGCCGAGATTTTTATGCTTTTTTTTGCTCTATGATGATATATATTACGTTTTTGAGAAAACTACCCCTAAGTCTTACCGAACTACCCTCCGTGATTAAAAACGTTTTAAAATTTGAAAACCACCATGAACAATGAGAAAGTGATTTAGAACTCCAAAATAATTATATAACACTTAAAAATTTCCCCTTTCACATAATGTCACCAAAAAACTACCCTTACACGTGATAATATATAATACGTTACCCAAAATCTACCCCGAAGTTTGCTCGCTTTTAAAACTTTTAAGTTTAAAGAGCAAAAAAAATTTTTTTTTGCATAAAATTAGAAAAAAAAGCAAAACAATATGGCGTTTTCCATTTTTAAATATGCCTTGGTGGCCGCGCTGAGTAAACGGACCTAATTTTTATCCAGAAATCTAAAATTTCTACTTAAGCAGATGAATTTCTAAATCAACAAGACACACCCTTAACAAAAAAATTAAATTTTCAACCAGAAAAGACTTCAGTTTGAATTTGACAAAATAGTTGAATTTTGAAGAAAAATTTTTTTTTACCAAAAATGATCATTTTGCAGAGGTTATATCAAAACCCTGACTTTCTAGAATTTTTTGGACCTCTTTTTCCGATTCAGCGACCCAAAAAACATTTGATAAACTTCCTCAGACCCAAAAAACAATTTTTATTAGGTTTTTTTAAAAGTTATATCAGAACACTGACGCGCTGGTTTTTTACCTCCGATTTGGATTCAGCGACCCCCAAAACATATAATAAACATGGTCTATCTCCTGGAACCCTAAACATATATAGTATACACGGTCTGACTTCCAGGCCCTGAAAACGATCTTTTTGTGTGGCTGTGTTATTTATTTAAGTCTTAAAATTTTCCCCCTAATTATAATTTACCCCAAAAACTACCCTTCCATGTAAATGTATGCAGCGGAACTCCAAATTATTCATTCGACCCTTGAGAAATTTCCCCTTATCATAATTTCCCCCAATAACTACCTTTCCACGTAAATAAAAATAAAATAAAAAGACAAATTTTTAAAAATAGTTGAATTTAAATAAACCGATATCGTAAACGATGCCGGAAGCGACGTCGCATTCGGTCCCAAATTCCGATCTTGTTTCCGGCGTCGTTTTTTATTTAATTTCCGGCTTCGTTTAGGGTGTCGTTTCCGACCTCGTTTCATACGTAGTTTTCAGCGTCGTTACCGACGTCGCATCCTACGTCGGATTTTTCAAAAGCGTATTGAATAAATGCTAATTTTTGCAGAGGTTATAACAAAACCCTGACTTTCTAGAATTTTTTGGGCCTCTGTTTCCGATTCAGCGACCCGAAAAACATCTAATAAAGACCCACAGACCCAAAAAACAATTATTATTAGGTTTTCTTTGAGGTTGCATCAGAACACTGACGTGCTGGTTTTTTTTACCTCGGATTTGAATTCAGCGATCCCAAAAACATATAGTAAACATGGTCTAGCTCCCGGAATAAAAAAAAAGTACGATGACTTTTGGGGTTATGTCAGAAACCTGACGTCCTGGGACCCTAAACATATATAGTATACATGGTCTGACTTCAACACCCTGAAAAAGATTTTTTCGTGTGGCTGTGTTATTTATTTAACTCTTAAAATTTTCCCCAAAAACTAACATTCCACGCAAATAAAAAGACAAGTTTTCAAAAATAGTTGAATTTAAATAAACCGATGTCGTAAACGATGCCGAAAACGACGTGACATTCGGTCTCAAATTCCGATCTTATTTCCGGCGTCGTTTTTGTTGTGATTTCCGGCTTCGTTTAGGGTGTCGTTTCCGACCTCGTTTCATACATAGTTTTCAGCGTCGTTACCGACGTCGCATCCTACGTCGGATTTTTCAAAAGCTTATTAAATAAATGCTAATTTTTGCAGTGGTTATAACAAAACCCTGAATTTCTAGAATTTTTTGGGCCTCTGTTTCCGATTCAGCGACCCGAAAAACATCTAATAAAGACTCACAGACCCAAAAAACAATTTTTATTAGGTTTTTTTGAGGTTATATCAGAACACTGACGTGCTGGTTTTTTTTACCTCGGATTTGGATTCAGCGACCCCAAAAACATATAGTAAACATGGTCTAACTCTAGAATAAAAAAAAGTATGATGTTTTTTGGGGTTATGTCAGAAATCTGACTTCCTGGGACCCTAAACATATATAGTATACATGGTCTGACTTCAACACCCTGAAAATGATTTTTTTGTGTGGCTGTGTTATTTATTTGACTCTTAAAATGTTTCCTCTAATTGTAATTTTCCCCAAAAACTACCCCTCCACGTAAATAAAAATAAAATAAAAAGACAAATTTTCAAAAATAGTTGAATTTAAATAAAGCGATGTCGTACACGATGCCGGAAACGACGTCGCGTTCGGTCCCAAAGTCTGATTTCGTTTCCGGCGTCGTTTTTGATGTAATTTCCTGCTTCGTATAGGGTGTCGTTTCCGACCTCGTTTTCTACATAGTTTTCAGCGTCGTTACCGACGTCGCATTCTAAGTCGGATCTATCGAAAGCGTATTGAATAAATGCTAATTTTTTTGAAAATAAGTGAATTGATTTAACACTATAAATATTTTTTTTAGTTTAAAAAATACTATAAAAAATGAGAAATCGGTAAGTTAAAAAAACAGATTGCTGAACAGATTTCAGTTTTTTCAAACAAATGAAATTGCAATTTTTTGAATCTTCAAAATAGACTAAACACACAAATTGCTTTTTCTCTGTGCATATGAGGAAGGTAAAACGCACATTTACTTTCCTTGTTTGCTATTTCCTAATATTCAAAAGCGGAAACAATTCAAAATTAGGGAAAACAAATTTTTTTCAAAAGAAGAGTACATCAAAATCTTAAAACTAGTCAGATAAATTTATTAATTTATAAGTTAATAAATTTTTATTTATTTTTATTTATATCTGTATTCAAATAGCTTACTAGTTTTACCTAACTGCAGAATATTCTCAATAATTAACATGTATATTTCTTACAAAAATTTAAATTTAAACAAGACAATATTTATATTTTTTTGAAGAAAAAATTCGCTGTGTCATTAAAATTTCGATACATGACATACCTTAATCGAAATTTCTTCAAATCTCTGAAAATTTAAAAATATTTTACAATCCGTGTAAATCGTTTTTATTGCAACAAAATTCCTTAAAATCGCTAAACCTCAATCAGAATCCTTCAATATCTCCTGAAATCTCATAAAATCTTATTAAACTTCTTGAAGTCCTTTAAAGTCCTTTACAATCCATTAAAAATTTAAAATTCTTTCTGAAATATTACTAGGTAATAACTTCGAACTCTCAAAATATTTTTAAGTTTTTTCAAAATCGTCAAAGATCAGGTCATCCTTCAAAATCATCTGGAATACCCTAACATTTTTTATTATTCCTTTAAATCATGTCAAATTCCTAAAAAAAACTTTTGAAATCTCAGTAAATTCACTATAGTTTTTGTAAATTTTTGAAATATTTTCTAGTACCTTGAAATGCCCTAAAATCCCTTAAAATCCTTTAAAATCACTGAAAACCTCAAATAATTTAAAATTCGTAACAAATGTCTTGAAATCTAGTGAACAGTAAACATAATTGATATATTGTTGACATATTGATTAAAAGATATTAAATTTTCCTTAAGAAGGGGGGATAGCGTATAACGGTGATTATTCAGTTTGCGATAGTGTTCAAAGCTATTTGTATTACAAAATATAATAAAGATTTATGGAAGAGAATCATTCCGTATGTTAGTAAGAACGCCAGTGACAATAAAATGAAATATTTAATTTTTTGAAATATTTTAATGTTTAATATATTTAAATCCGTTGCATATTGAAAATCGCTAAGTTTGCCACGTAGACTAAACTTTCACATCCCTACGAACTTATTTCGGATGTATGTTAATTTTTCCATCAACATGGAGACTTTTCGAAATTAATTTTAAGAGAATTAGTCCAGGTAGGCGTCATCCTCCTTTAAAAAGGGTTGCATAGCCTATTAAGAGTTTAATTAAGTATCAATAGAATTTTAATAAAATTTAGGCAAAAAAGCAAATAATTTGTCGAAATAATTTTACGGATACATCTTGGAACAAAATATCAAATGAGATAGAATTTTGATTAGATGGTAAAATATGTTATTTGCGGAAGGATTAAAGATAGAAGCAAACCGAACATAATGGATATATTGTTTTACTGCACTTACCAATAGAATTAAATATGGCCCCCATTATAAATGCCAGTACATAAACGGCTTTCATTTTTCTCCAGATGACGAAAACCTCCGTACTGTATTAATCAAGAAATTGAATCACAGTGTAAGTAATGAGAATATTCTGCTGCTTTATTAGACTATAAATAAAGTGGGCTTTACGATGTGAAATATACATGCCAAGGATTTTGTTGTGCTATATTTGTATTTCATGGATCAACACGGAAAAAAACTTGGCGAACAAAATCCGTTTAAAACTTAGAACAAAATTTTGTATAGTCATTGTCATTTAAGGGAAAACCATCGTTTTCATAAAAATCTAATGCTAAGTGTACAAAATGTTTTTTACGTGTTTTAGAAAAAGGGATAGTAGACGCTCAGAATATAAAACGACCTTCACCCATTCGTTAACGCGATGAAAAGTATTTTGTATCAGAGTTAATATGTTTATTATGTCGCGAGTAGGTGGCCTAAAAAATTTCAATCAAGGCTATCATTAATTAAAAATTCAAAAATTACTTTTTAAAAAAAATTGCAATCGTTGGGTTGGTCATAACTATTGCAGCCGCGTATAGCTCGACGTCGAAGAAGTTGTCAACGCCATTTTATTTTTTCAAAAAACTAAATTTGTGCTGAATTGTGCCAGGCTTTTCATACATCGTGGAGTACAATTTTTTTCAAAAAAAAATCAAAATTAGAGCTTTTCCGGGGCAGAAACGCTATTTTGCTTTTTCACCAACAACGAAATTGCTCTGATTTGTGCCAGGTTTGTGCTCAATTGTGCAGTGGACGATTTTTAAAAAAGCCAAAATTTGAACCAAAATTTACAAAATAACTAAATAATAACTTTGAAGATTTGCGGTTCCAAAAATTAATTTGATACAAAAAACTTGATCTTCACCAAAAAATATGGTCCTGAGTAAAAAGTGTGTAGGACAATAATTGTTTTGCACTTCTAGCACAACCAAGAAAAACTTTCAGATTTTCAAAATTCGCATTTTGAAAATTTTTTGCCTTGAAAAACTATTCTGATGAAGAAGAAACTAGTATTTCATAAAAAATATAGACATGAGTAAAAATTGTGAAGGACAATAATTGTTTTGCACGCGCACCGCAACCCAGTATAACTTTCAGATTTTAAATTCGCATTTTAAAAATTTTTGGATTTAAAAAATTCTCAGGAAACAAGAAATTAGTATTTCATAAAAAAATATAGACCTGAGTCAAGTGTGTGAAGGAAAATAATTATTTTGTACGCCTATTACTACCCAGCACAATTTTTATATTTTCGTAATTCGCATTTTGAAAAAATTTTGGGTGAAAAAATTAATTTGTTACAAGAAATTAGATTTTCAACAAAAAATATAGTTCTGGGAAAAACGTGGAGAGCACTAGAATCAGATTTTCGAAATTCAAATCTTGTACATTTTTTTATGTAATTTCACAAAAAAATTTATTTTTTAAATTTTAGTTCAAATTTGGAATTAAAAAAATAGGCATTTAAGAGTCAAATACTGACAGAATGCCCGATTAAGCTTAAGTATAAAAACCTTAAACATTTTCTGGACGAAGTAAAATCAATAATTGTTCGACGAATTAAAAATAGTTTGAAAAAACCGGTAGCTTACAAGTCAACGTTTTTGTTGCCGGAAAATCTTAAGCCTCGGCAGAAAACAAAGTTTAGAGTTTTCTCAAAACTGTCACAGCTAGGAAAAACCATTTGAATAAGATGAGATTAGATATCACAACAAGAACCACTTTACAAGCAAGATGCAAGATTCGTAAATTGTGCCAACGATTTTCCACAATTTGTCGAGATATGATTTCCAATTTTTTATTAAAGCACTAATAAAATAATTTGGCGCAAACGTAAACCTTCGGTTTATAGATTCATTAAGTTTTTCTACAGTGGAAGCTTCTAATGTGTCCCCTAAGGGTTTACATTTTTCATTCACCCTCTTCCTATTCCTTAACACACA
>JAAAKG020214419.1:0-19615 GCA_010014905.2 Druon quercuslanigerum
TGCATTCAATTTATTCAACATTCTTTGCAAATCTTCGATAGATTCTGCCATGACAACCTTATCATCTGCGAACGCTAGCAATTTTAAATATTAAATACAAGATTTATTTTTAAGGCCTATTTTTATCAATTATAGATATATAGGTAGGTGTGTTTATTCATATGACACTTAATTCCGTAATGTTCCGTGACAAAAATATTCATGTTGATATGTAAAATGTTCATTACAATCATTCTTTGTCCATTAAGGAATATTAAGTTTCCAATAATATCAGAATATGCTTTTAATTAAGCGAATTCTAAAACATAAATTGCCCTTAAATTATTCTACGCTTAATTCAGTTTCGATTATATAAATAGTTCATAATGTTTAATCTCACATTGGATCACTTGATTAAAATAATGATGTCGAAAGAGAGTGAAAGATGAAATTATAAAAAGACGTTTCATTTCAAACTATTTTTAAATAAAGTGTTCCTTTTTATTGAATCAGTACAAGAACCTGCTTCTTAGTTATTTTAATAAATGCAAAACGATTTTTTAGATTTTCTAGATCCATGATTCCCTGTCCATAATAATTAGTGCCGTTTTTTCTCATTAACTACTAAGTAATATGTTCGCAGGATGACGATTATGTACGTAAACTTGGGGTGTGAGCGAAGTGAGCATTGCAATAAAGAAATGCTCTATCCCAGAATCAGTGAAATTAAATTATACAGAGCAGAAATTGCAAGGATTTGCAATAAGATCACGTTTATTTTCCTGTTATATTGCATAAATCTCAAGTCATTGGCATTACTGCTATGACTATACACACGTGCTTCAAACAATAAAAAGCTTGAAAATTCGTTTACTTACTGATGCAGAATTATAATTTTTCAAAATATTGTCTCATTTACTACTCAAAATTTTTAATTATTTCACTGTATCTTTCTTTTCTTGGTTTAAATGTATATTATTTTATTTTTTGTTGAGAAGCCATCTCTATTATTCTTTGTTTTTATTCTATGTTGAAAATTTAACTTTTTGGTTGAAACTGAAACAATTTTTGATTAGAAATCTATTTTCCTTTTTTAAAACTTCCTTTTTCCCTGTTGATAGTTTAACTATTTTTAACTAAAAAATAGTTTTTTTTAGTTTTGAAGTGTAAAATTCATTTTTAATTATAAATATTTTTTTCCTTTTGAAAATTCATCTTTAAAAAAAGATTTTAACAAAAGTTGGCGAGGATTTTTAAAATCCAACGAAGATATTCATATTTAGGGGACTTTTTAAAAACTTTTAAATGAAATTTATCTCGGGGACCTATTAGAGCATACAGGCGACTAGACTAACAGAGTCTGGACCTATCACTTAGCTCCATTTAAAATATTCGGTTCTGTTATTTGTCGCTGTCCGGGGATCTATATACTTAGCCTATATAACATTTTTATGAATGGGTTTCTAATGCTCAAAGTAATAAAATGCTTTTCAGTTTAGTTTTTAATTATCTATTTAACAATTATTTTATATAAAGTTATGAAACATCCCTCTTACAGACTTATCACAAGAAATATTTTCAAACCGTTGTAATTCCGTGTGACCCTCCCCAGAAACTATATCGGCCTTCACGGGTACGTAATTCAGTTTAATAGATGAGTAATCTTGTTTTCGAAGTGCAAATGTTTCTAAAGAAGGAATAATTTATTGTTTGAATACATGCAAGTAATTATTTGTAATAACATGGGTAAGTTTTAAACGAATGAATTTAAAATTCATGTTTCCATAATACGTAATCATGCATAGTATTTCCTTTCTTTTTTCCCCTTAGTGTCTCTTTTTCTCTGCCTAATGTATCGCGAAGATAGGTACTCCAGAGGGATCGCAGTGCAAAACTTGCACTTTGTTGAACAAGACTGTACCGCCAGCGCTCGACTCGGCCGCAACAATAGGCCCCCCGACGCAGGGTCAAGGGGCTGGATGCGAACCCCTTAGTATCTTTTACCCGTATCATTATACACAAAAATGTTACTTTTTGCCCCACCCTTCTAGAAAGTTATCCTTTTCATGCCAATACAATAATCGATGTATATAAACGATTGTTCTTAGAATTCAATGATTCAAAATTAGGTTAGGTAACTGTGGTGGCGCCACTTGTGAAACGCCTTTATTTCGTCACTGTCAGTAATCTTTGCGCCCAGTTCCTTGCCGGCCCCGCCTCTCGAAGTGCGCAGGCTTCTTTATTGGCGGTCTGGAATTGCCTACTTTCCGCCTGTCTTCGAGGTATCAAAAGGCCAACTTTAAGAGAGAATGAGCCAACAAATTCTTTATTTATTACTATTGATTGTTTCTGCTAGGAGTACAAAATAATCAATCTATTTTAATCCTTATGGTGGGACATCTATAGGTTGTAATCACAGTTTTTTAACAGTATTATATATGGTATTGTGAACATGTGAAGCTTGAAACTTCACTTTATTGTTCATCTCAACTTTAACATTTTTGTTTTTCCTGAATTCATTAGTCGAAAGAGTGGAAATGGAAATTAGTCTTTCAATTGGTATATTAAAGAGAATAAATGGAATTATAATATTCAGGTGAAATTTATATAAACCTAAAGAGCAAATATTTCTTCACTCACAATTAAGTAATCGTGGTACTTCAAAAGGTCATCTATATATTGATCCATATTCCCGACTACGTCACAGATATATTTTCTTCGAAAAAGTTCACCTGGTTTGTTCGTCGTGGAGTTTTGCTTCCACTAGCCAGGTTGACGTCATCCTCGCCACTGTTTCTATCCGTTTTGAAAACTTGCCAATTGCGTGAAATATATGGTCGTTTTTCATCGCGTTTTTGGATAAGCGCTACCTATAGGATTAAAAGCTTTTGAACATAACGTAACAATATCAAAGTGAGCTTATCCCTCAATTAGGAGCCACTCGATCTCATTTTCACATGAAAAGAGTAAATTTGAAAAAAAAGTTACGTGTTGTATGAATTTCGCAGATATATTAGGTATATCGAAGAAAAATTTTCTTGATTCAATGCTAATTTCTTTACCGTGTACCAAACATCACGTATAGGCTATATGCCAAACACGCATGATAGAAATCGTGAAAATTCACAATATTTATTATTTGCGTCACTCAACAAATAAAAGAAACGAAGACTGGGCTGCGTATGCGTACATTATTATTATATAACCAAAAATTCCAAAACACTCCACACTTGGTGACCCTGATAGATTGCATGTTTACTAGTGCGACTGACACATAGAATTTAGCTGTGTGTTCACGTATATAGTAAATTATAAAGGACACATATTGACTATCGCCATGAGCATATATTTCAATGTGCGAGTTTGTGTGTCTTGTACATTGTATTTTACAAGGTCTTAATATATATTTCAGTAAACAATCGAAGTAAATGTTGCCAGTTGGTACCTATAAGTACGAATTTCGTTTTTTACCGATTACTGTGGCTGACTAAAACTTGGCTCAGTAATAATTTTCAGTGACTCACTGTTCTTGATTTTACACTTATATTCATTTTCAGTGAACACATTTAATAATTTCTGTGGCTCTTTCCGAAAAATGGAATCTAAATAGTTAAAAGTGTTTTAAGTTCCTGCGTTTCGATTTTGACTTCCCTCGTTCTTAGAAACAATCAAGCATGCGCAAGTTTGGATGTTTTTATCTTCAAATTTTTATACGCTTTTTCATATTTACTAATATTTAATATTTACTTTTACTAATATTGGACCTTTTGTTGCAATACTACTGTGGAAAAACAAGAAAACTGTTAACTCAATTCATAGTCGAATTGAGGATTAAGTGCAAACCTATTTTTCGTAAACTAAGAAAAAAAGGGCGTATCTTCAAGTAGTTACAGATTTTTCTTTTTCTGTTATTGCTCTTTGCAGTTATTTTATTATATGAGTGGAAATTTTGCGCACGTGGGCGTAATAATATTGTTGATTGAAGCCTAAATTATTATTACTTTATTATAAATCATATATAACGTGTAAAAAATTTAGTTTGTAGGATCGCAAATATATCAGTATCTCAAATACCATAAAAATGTCATATTTACCGGTTTTCTTCTTTTTGCACGGCAATATACGTGTACCGAAATTTTGTGTGGTTAGCCGTATTTTTGGTGTACGAATAGGGGGATCTGGAAGAGCGAAAATTTTTACCGAAATTTCGATACAAACCGCCGAATTTTTCGGTACACATACACTTCCTTTTCCACAATAGAAGATGTGTTTTTTCAAATTTTAAGATGATCTAATTTACATGATTATAAAATTATTGAAGTAATGAATATGTTTCTTGAGAAATTTGATAAAGTTCTGGTAAGTTATTTTTTACATAATTATACATAATGGACAATCGAAGCGGCAATATTAAACCAATTTGTAAAATAAATATTCTTTTTAAAAAAATAGTGGTGATTGCGAGAGAAAATTTTGAGTGAAGCAAAAATAGATCATGAGGTGGGACTTGGGAATTGAAAGGAGGATTTGTATTAAATATAATGAAGATCAGATCCTTGGTAGAAAAGAGCAAAAGAGAGTAGAAAAAGTGTCTGGAGGAAAAAGGGAAAAGGAGCGCGCGTGCGAGGATGGGATCATTGAACGCGATCCTTTTGGCGTGATTATCGCTCCCTTTTCGGTCCATTTTCTTACAATTTATCTCCCTGGCTGTGCATGGTGTTTTTTGAGTGTCGGAACAAGATGTCCCTCAGGTCGGGAAGGCAGGGTGAGCGGATATCCGGTGCTGCGACAGACGTCCCAGTCTCTGCTGCTGATGTACAGGACGTGGGGTGATCTTCCAGTAAATGAATAAACGTTAGTGTTACTGCTAGGCTAGAGAAGATCACGAAGTTTGGCAGCCACCTGGTATTTTCGTTATGGGTTTCTGCTTAAGCTTATGGTGCGCTCCTCTACATTCTTACTTATACGCCCACCCTTATACGGGAAGTCAAACTTCTTCACTCTTGCCACATTACATTTTACATCCTCAGTCGCCCTATAAGAAAATCCAAAACAAAAAAAAAACAGCCGTCCCCTCCAGCTTTTATCTCTGTTTGCCTTCGAAAGTTATTCTTCTAAATCGGTTGTTATTTATTGTTTATTCGTCTGTTCTTTTATGTGAGCTTGACGTAGGTAATAAATTACAGATGGTTTGTAAGATCAGTTTTTCTTCACTCTGGAAAAAAAGAACTTGACTGGCCCATTCGCCAGGAACACTCTCTTCTCTTAAAATTTGTCTCGGAAACATTTACTCCAAAACTAATCAATCGAAAAATACATCTAAATTACAAACCAAAATTTAATTTGTTATTATTGTTATATTTTCCGTGTGGTAAAATCTTCTTTCGCTGACCCGACCCAGGCCGACCTGACTGGCCTAGGTCTGGTCAAAAGTATTAACATTTTTTGACTAGCCCCAGGCCAGACCACTAGCTGGACTCACTTTATTTTTGTAAAGACATAGAAAAGACTCATTTTTCACTTTAAAGGTGATATGAAAAAAGTATTGATTTCATAGTGTGAATGTCTAATTTTCGTTCATTTTATATTATACCGTGTAACTTTTTCGAAATATGTCTAAAAGAAAGTTGCTGATCGAACACTTAGAACTTTTTCTTTTCTTGGTTCGCTGCTCAGCGCCAGTCCTAACACAGACCAGACCTTCCAGACCAAACTTTGACCTGTTATTGTTCTCAGATGGTTGAGTATGAAAGTCAGACCTGGGACTAGCACCAGACCTGGTCCATATTTTTCCACACGGGTCGTAGGAGCACAGTCCACTTTGTTATTTTTTGCATTTATATTTGCATGCACTTATTTCACAGCAATGCAAGATGATGAATTTCAGTTAAAAAAGGGCGATTGACTTTCATATGTAACCAAAAGGATTATTCGAAAGTTAAAAGTCAACTGATGAGTATAACATGACTTTTAGTAACGCGCTTGGTTGAAAGTCAACTCCTTTATGTGCGTAAAATGTACTTTATAGGTTAATTTAAGACAGAATGATTGTTGACTTTCCCGCGCATCGCATTTCGCGCACGCCTTTCTATACCAGCACAAATTGAATTTCAGAGCGCGCGAATGAAAATCATTCTAAACTCAACATACCTGTCAGTTAATCATCATATTACTCGTATATCAGATAGGAGACACTGCACTCAAGTTCCATTTCTGGTTGAAATTAAGTGACTTACTTAATTTAATGCAAAAATGAATTTCATCTACATTTAAAATTATTAATCTTGTATTGCTGTGTTATAAAGAGTAGCATTGAAATCACTCTCACGTCGAAATGTCTATAGTCCCAACCTGTTCTATTATGTACAAAATTTAAAAATAAGGAATCAAAAATATTCTGGTATAGTGTATTCTCCAAAATTTACATATAAGAGCTGAAAAATGCAATTTTTATACATGCAGGTTTTACTCAGTGATATATTCAATGATTTTCTATTAAAACTCTACAGTTCGCAAAAGTTGAAACCTTTATTGATCTTAGGAATTTCTTTATTATTTATCTTTATCTTCACTGATGAACTTATTCTTTAGTTGGCTTATTGTTTTCTTTGGTAAACCGGGTTTATACTTCGAAAGTCTTCTAAATTCGCGAAAATCATCCACCTTCGACCTTCTATTTTTGTGTCGGGAACTGGTGATCTGGTCTCACTTCTGTTGTTTTCCATGATATTCTATTTTCAACCTGGTTTGATCGACCAGGTCACACGGTTAACTAGGATTTATTCAGTATAATGAAGATGGACATTCCCAGATTTTAGTTAGAAATTTAACACTCCTGACACCGTGCAGAGGAAGTGGAATGCCATGACAAAAAGGGAAAAGTATTGCTTTTTCATTTAAATACATTAAAACTTGATGGGATTCATCTGAGAAGTCGAGCGAATACTCTTCACTGCAAAAATAGATGATTGAATATATTAATTAAGTCAAATACAATCCTACAAATTGAAATTATTTAATAATAATCACTCGCAAAGATCCCAATTATTCCACGGCACAATTCACCGTAATTTTCTTACCGATAATTTATTGGCAAATCGGTAAAACTTTTTAGTTCTTTTGAATAATTGATAAATCTGAAAGCTGGTATCTCCATCTCAAAATTCAATATTGCAATTGACCTAATATTATCTGCCTTTAGCTAAATTGAATTTCACAGTCGACCGATAAAATATCTGTGCATGGAGAAAGATACAGATTTGGGAACAAATTTTAAGCACCGGAAATTTTAAAGTGAATCCCAGACATCCAGGATTGTGTTCAGAAATCGTGGACTTCCAGGGCTAAATCCTGAGTTGATCCAACCTCATTCCAAGAGCCACTGTAGGAAGCACTTAAATTCTGGGCGGAACGCAGGGCGCCGAGTACTCTTGTAGCAAAATTCATTCTGGATCTGATTTCCTCGAAAGACAGGACTCAGTCCCTATTTTCTAAATTCCTTGTTTTCTGTGTGTACTCTGATTACTCTGATTCTTCAAATATAAAATTTGTTTTTATGAAACAATAATTTGATTTCCGTCTGTTTTCACTGTTACTGTGAGCGAAAGTTTCAATCGTTTTTCGAAGTGAAGTATTGTAATATAGTCTAGTTCCTTGGTCGCCCGTGATTATTAATCTACTCTGATTTATAACGCGTCTCCGCATTTAAATGATCCGGGTTAATTAAATGTCAAGCTTCGTTCGTCCATTCGTTACGGCATTATTCAACACCTCCGAGAGTTTTTCGTGCTGCCCATATTCTGTCACTTTTGATTCTGCACATTTCCCACATTTGCTGCGGTATGTGACAGACGGGTTTCAAACTAAAAATATTTATTTCGATAACTGTCCGATTACCCAATAAAATTATCCAGAAAATATGTGAAAAATCTAAAATTTTCAATATATAAACGGGATAAAGTAGTAGGAATTTAAAAAATTAGCACTTGGAAATATTCCTTGTCTCCCCTCTTATTATATACTATTTATATTTCACATATATTTAAAATTTGAACAAAAATCACGAATAACGAAAGGTTACCATACTTTTCAATATCAATTTCGAGCGATTCGCCACTCATGTCATGTTCTTACATTTAAAATCATACATATAAATTACTTAAAATTCGATGTATATATTAGACATCCGGAACATGTTCAGCGGCATAAGAATACGTAAAATTTTCAATGACCGCGCTTTCACGAGCCACTAACTAATTGATCAGAAATGATTTTTATGTCACTTATTCGGACAAGAGAGCAGATCAATATTTTGGATTCAGGGTATATCAAACAAGAATGTCTTTAATGGATATCTGACAGATAGCAGGTACTCGTTTCATCCGATGCATAAAACATTTGATTCCAGGTGTTATATTTAACCGCAGCTCGAGATAACTGATAGAAGTACCACTTCCCTACATTTCTCTCTGGTAATCGAGAATCATATTCTGTTGAAACTATTTTCTTCAAATTCTTTCTTTCCTGATTACTTTGGAAGTCTAATTTGACCTCTCAATAGTTTTGAACCTCTATGATTTTAGATTTCAAATTTATTTTGCAACGGTAAAACATGCATTATGTCATTTTATTTAGAGGACACATACGTACTTTTTGCTTTTTTCTTTGTTGTAAATTTATCTAGGGAGTGTTTCTCGGAAAAAAGTTCATGTAATTTTGTCATTCTATGACGTAAACCGGTAATTTTTTTTATCTTTTATATCACGTCATTCGAAATGTCAAGGGGTTTCATATTCACAGAAGAAAATCTTTGGTAATGCCGTGTAGCTTTATTCAATCAATAATTCTATGATAAAAGTTAAAGACATTTTTATTTTATATTTTTCCCCAACTTCGCTACATTCGAATGTGTTACATATTTGTTTCGGTTAAAATATATATGCAACTTAATTTTTGTATCAACATTTTTTAATCTTAGTGTCAAATATGCTGTATATCACTTTTTAAAAAAGCTTTGTTTTCGTCTTTTTATGCCGAGCTAAAGCAAAATCTGAGTTCTGTCACTACTTAGCATTCTAGATTATGTCTTAATGACTATTTCCTATCAATTAGAAATAATGGAAACAATTGGAGGACACATTAGAATTGAGCGTAAAAAAATACTTTGCAAATAGTGTGTTTCATTTCAGATATGCGTCACATTTTGGCGACTAGTGTATTTAAAATCAAAATTTGCCGCGACATCTGCGCACGACATATATCTACACCAGTATGTATCAAATAACAAAAGGTGTTCCGTTTCCATATTATGTAAGAAGTACATTATCAGGTGTAAGTGTCTCGCTTATAAAATCGTGTTACAAAATGTTGAGGTTAACACATAGAGACGAAAAAACATTTCAATTAGAAAGAGAGGACATTGCTCGAAGATTCTTTTTATTATTTTCGGAGGTCACAGTCTTACTATTGTTATTATATACTCTCTGAATTTAAATGACAATTAAACTTTTCTGATTTAAATAATTAAAAGTTCGTTATTGGGAATCAGTGAAAAATCACTTAATAAATTAAATCAATAATTGAAAAATATTTACTGCTTCAATTTTTTAAAATTATATCCCTTAAAAATTGAGCCAGCTATATGATTGAGTCTACTCTGAGGAAAATGGATTAATACCGTCTTTGATCTTGGATTTTTAATTTGGGACAGCAATTTATAGATATTAAGCCGCAAAATCTACGGAGATTAATTTTTTAAATCCTGGATTAAAAAATAATGTTCGGCCTCTGTATAAAAAGGGCTTCTATTGCCGTTTTTAATTTAAGAGATTATTAGTTAGTCAAAATCATGGTTAAAATTATTTTTTTCGTATTTGATCAGCGAATGATGCTAGGATTTATAGTTCTATACTGAATCAATTGGCACTTTACTTATGGAACAAAAGAAAGCGGGAGTGGTTATATTTCATTTTTGCAGAAAAAGTGTAACGTGCCAAGATCATTAAATGTCGTTCAACTGCTCTCTAAATCTGAATTAGTGAACAAATACTAATTGAGAATTGAGATCGTGTGATAGCGTTCACTAATTGCTTTAGTAATCATTTCGTTCTTAATTTAGTACTTTTCTTTTAATTCAACAAATTAGTAAGTAGGAATTGAACTACTAAATTGTTAGTAGAAATGCTTACTGAAGCAATAATGGTAATGGTGAACAACTTCGCATTATTTTAATTAGTAGTTTTCTACAACGAAAGACTGTAAGTTGATTTTTTCAAGATGGTCTCATCTCCCCCTGATTTTTCCCGTGCGTGAATTCCTTCGCACTATGTACAGCAGGTAATCAAGATAAGAGAACGCGTCGGTCTGAAAGAAATGGAAGGGAGTTTACGTCGTCGTAGGGTAGGCATCTTTCGCGCGATCGCGTTCTGTGCGCCCAGGGTGCGGAACGCTGCTCGAGTGAAAAGATAAAGAGACGGATGAATACTTCATGATTTTATAAGACCGTAAAACTCCACTCCGCAACTCAAAGAGAATTTCAGAATGACAAAACTATCGAGAATTCAGAAACTTTTTTCATCTTTCTCTTGACAATATCAAATAATTCACTTTAGTGTAGAAAATCGATGGCTAAATTATGAGACCGATCATGATGATAATTTTATTTGCCAGATAAGATAGTATTGATAATAGATCTTTGAGTCTTTATTTCTATATCCTTTGCAGCTTAAAATAATATAAGTCTACGATTTTCTGTGACTTTTTAATCTGTTCAATTGGGTACATTCGATTATCTTCCAGGGGTATATAAATAAAGATATAAATAAAGAGCAAATCTGTATCAAGGTGTAGGTTGATTGGCGATATACATTTAGACCTACTAGGATTCTATTTCAGATATCAAAAGTTCAAGGTTACAAATATAGTCAATATTGATACAATATTTTACGTATTTTGTGGAGTAATTAAAAGTTAACTATTTTGTGCTGCATAATTTATTGATTGATACTTGTAAGAAAATTGTGATTTGAACATATTGTTTTAATTATTTAAATGACTTTAAGAGTTCGAAAGAGACCTGTTCGAATTAGTGAATGCTACACTAGAAAATAATAAAATCATTTAGTAAAGTGAATAAGATAAATCATCCTGATTTTGTACTAAAATCATTCATATTCTGTTTGCAGTACGAGTATATTGGAAGCATGTCAGTCATTAAGTTATTGTTGAGAATGAGGTTCTCAGCACATTGCATTCAATTATATAACTGTACAGTTGTTTATAGTTAATTGTAATGTAGAAACTAATGAATAATTTATTGTAGAGCTTTTCTTCTACTTCAAAGATTACAGACTTTGTTTTATTGCATTTATGTTTACTTTTCACACTTCCTTCTTATCTGCACGCTATCGGCAATAAAACATTTGTATTTTTTTTATACAAGAAGCATTTTGTAGCTTCCATCATTTGTTTTACAGAAATTTTTTTAATTATGCTTCTAAACATCTCTTGTATTTTTATAAATATTTTTTATATATTTTTCATGCATTTACTGAATTGGAGATCAAATATTGCAGTTCTCCAAACATAAAATTGTGCATACTTGGCTAATGGAATCCTCACAAGGTATTCGTTTCGTTTCACACAGAATGAAAAAAATACTTTTTCCCCTAATTTACTCTTATTTGACCTACTTTGACCTACTTTAACGCAAAGAAATTTTAATTTACTGGGAAATTGGTCGTGCATTATTTTCAACGGAATTTTCAGGACAAAATTGACCAAATTACAGCCCATACAGTTTCGCTGTTATCTCTGCTAAAGATCTGAAAATCTATCATAAAATATTGAAATTTCCTCCAACAGACAGAACTTTCTAGTCAGTTCATAGTAATGTTTGTCACATACTATGAATTAAATAAAGAATGATACTACGTTATGCTAATCAAGATCATAATCAGTCAAACTTTTCATTAATTTCCCTGTTTCTCAAATGCAATCTGAACTATACTACAGAACCCAAAAATATCAATCTCGTGCAATTCAAAATTCTAAAGAAAAAAATTATTTCTCAAAAATTCTTCTCTGATTTCTCAGACAGGAAAATTTTTGCGTCTACATATGTGATCGCGAATTGAATTCCACCAGAGAGAGTGTCGTGAGTGTAAACGAGTGAGAGAGAAAGGACAACAGCTGGGGGGGGGGGGATTGTAGTTGCTCAGGAGTTGGGTGAGGTGGAGGGTGGACCAGCTGACCGTGGAGGATACGGTAGCGACTAGTGATACTGAAGAACTAAGGCGAAAGACGGTGGAGTGGGACGAGTGCATCCGGCACAGAGTCAGCGGGTGTAGTGGATGCGGAACGCTTGCGCTTGGCGCCCGCATGTAGGGCACTGTCATTGGTCGGGCTCCACTGACGTCAGTTACGGTATCGGCCAATGAAAGGCCTCTTTGGCTACATCACTAACTACACACTAATATATATTCAAGTAATGCTCATGCATTTGCGCATACTCATGCATTCTCCCGTACCCTCATACAATCGCGCATACACTCATGCATTCAAGAATGTACTCATACAGTGGCGCAAAGTCACACATGTTTGCTCCTAATATTCACATAGCTTGCTCATATGCATATACATTTTGGTATATCATGCGCATGCACGTATACGCATCATGCCGAGACTCATATACACATAGAGAGTGCATGTGGAATTGTGAATGCGCACATGTGCATACAGGCAGTGTGGAGGTTTTATGTCGCAGTCTGTTGGGATGGTTGGTCTCCACGTTTCTCTCTCCTTGCCGCTTTCTCAAATCTTTATTTCAGGCCCGACCGCGAACTCGGGGCGAACTGGTCGAAGCGCGCGCGACCGCCCCGCTTTTTACGCCCCCCCCCCCCCGGTGGCTGCTCTGGCTTGCGACGAAGACGACGACGACGACGCACGCAGTTTCTAAATTTGAATCCTCGGAGAGAGGTCGCGCATCGCGTGCTATACCGCAACTCACATGTGACGAGTATTTTAAGGCAATGTACATCTAGTCAACACATCTAGTCTACACCGTCGCGGATATGCCGAAACGGCCGACGGACTATATTATTAACTCGTATCACTATAAATAATTCGGGATCGTAAGAAAGGAATCACCTCTGAAAGTGCACCGACTCGCGAAACTTTTTCCGCGATCCGACAGTTCTTCCGCTTGAAATATAGCAACATCCGGAAGTGAATTTATCGATGGTGCTGTTAAATAAATCGGTGATTCGCAATTAATCGTGGATCCAACATAAGTAAATACTTCAAGTTTAATAATTAAAATAAATAATGCATACATATTGTTGCTGACGAATAATATTGTGGAAGGTGATCTATGAAATTGATAGATAGGCTTTTTCAATGCCAAACCTCGTGGACCAACCGCGTGTCGGGCTTCTGTTTTGATCGTGCATTCGTGCCTCCGGCTGATACATATATATATATTTCTATATATTTATACATACGTATATATATACACACACATATATATAATATATACCACGAGGGAGTGCAAACGAGAGAGATCGATCGGAGGACGGTCGGATTCCTTCCGGGAAAGGAAGCACTGATAGTGAGTGTTTTTTGATTTTTTTTGGTTTTGAAGAGAAGCATTTTTTCGGTGCAGTGAGTCTGTGTTTTTGAAGATGTGTTGTTGGAGGACCATCCTGGCTTTATTATTGGAGAGTGGAGCCAACGCTTGCTATAGTTCAACTTGAAAATGGAAGCTTGAAAAGTGCATAACCCCAAAGGGTTCTCCGCTCGATTACACTCGATTCCATGCTTCATTGTCTCGTCCCCGAAAGCTGAGTTTTCGCATGTTTTCCACGTGCGAGTGTGTGTGTCGCGACAAAAGTCGTCGGGCTGATTTCTTTCTTAATTTTCCAAGAGTACGCGATCATCCTTCTCCACGAATTAAGCGCAAATCCACCTCCGTTTGTCCCCCACCATAGTCAGAAACTTGGAACTTGGCCAGATTGGCACGAGAGGTTTGACGGGTAAAAGAAAAAGGGGAGGAGAGTTGAATTTCAGGGCTATAATACAAACGCGTTTCAAGACGTTGTTGGTTTCAATTTTTCATTATTGCTAAAGTTACAATATGTATTGCTAAGTTACTAGAGTGACTTGTATGTAAATGATTTGAAATTTCAGAAACCCTAACGTAAGTTGATCTATTTTAATTTTTATCAATTCGTCTTAAATTTCAGTGAACTTGACGGACATTTTTTAAAAGAAGTTTTTAAAGCTATTATTATTAGGAACAAAATGAGATATTGTCAATGATATTTTCGCGATTTGGGAAACGTATTGGGGGCCATTCATAAAATAGGTGATAAAATATAATCGTTGGGGCCAATAATTTTCCGAAATATATTAAATTTATTATATTTTAATACTATTTCATGTGTACAGTTAATAGATGAAGACGTATAATATTTAATTATTTGCTGGACTTTATAATCAGAAAGTATATTTGTATGAATCAGCGAAACGAGGTAAATCATATAATTTAAACATAATCTGTTAAAATATTTGAATCAAATTTTGTTGTTCTTTTTATATCCTTCAATTTTATCTAATCAGCTCTTGAAAAGTCTTCGGAATTAGAACTTAAAAATTGTTTAACTAGCCTTGGAGGTAAACCGGATGTTTTAGCACTGTCAGAGTAAATCAGATATATCACGTGTTGGCAAATATTGAATTCGAATCATTCAGTATGGCCAGAAGAAAAACTGTAATCTGTATGTATGCCACAAACAACCTGAAGTCTCATAAAGGAGATTCCGTGTAGCACTTTCGACCCCTATCGTACCACTGACACGCAAAGCAAAGATTTATTTCAACTCGAAGCAAATTCATTACTTTTATTGGGCTCAAACAAAAGTTCTTTTGCCTTTTTAAACCTTTCTTCTGTCTCTAACCCTTAGTTTACATTTCTTAAACCTTGATAAAAAAAATCTTATGCATAACATCAATGAATTTTGTGTTAATCTTTTAATTTCTAAAAAAGTTTTTATTAATTCTAAAATGTAATTACTTGATTCAAAACGAAATTCTGCCTGATTATATGTGCTGTGGAATGTAAACATAGTTTCTGTAAAATCATCTTTACGTACATATAAGAATGAAATAGTTATTTAGTGCCCGTAAAATTATTTCAAGATCATAAAAGCTTTTTAATAAGAGATTGAGAGAAAAGGGTTGCTGTGCAAAGTGGACTTGAAAAATTTGCACAGCAAAAACAGAAGATAAACTTTACATAGATAACCGATGAAAGATTCGCTGCACCGAAAATTAACTTTACAGGATAAATATTAACCAAGTATAAAATTTACAAAATGTGTTTTGAAAAACGCGAAGTTGTCAGAATAAAAATTTATCCCTCTAAAAAATTGCCTGCACAAATTTTATCATTATACTTTATTCTGTGTGCATAATTTTTCTTTTACGTTTTCATCAGGATTTGCAACATTTGCGTCATACACGAACAGATTCAAAGCATACAAAAATCTGCATTCATGTAAAGTCTTTATTCAATTCAGTTGATAAAAAGGCCTGATAAGAGTTGAGTAAATAAAAAAGACCGTGTCTAGGTTAACTAAGATTAGGTGGATGTAGAACAAATATTTTGGGTGAGCCCAGCGAAAATGAAAGGTGGCGGCAAGATTCATCGAAATTCGGTGTGTGTAGACCAAATATTTGCAGTTTGCCTTGACACTTTATGAGAGTCTTAAATTTCCGTATGTTTCTAATATTCTTTAAAATCTATAGTCAGGAATAACTTCTTGATACAGCTAGATGCCAATTTTGAGGCAAGATACCTAAATTCAGAGTGAGCCGCTTGTCGATATAAACTAGCATTGATAAATTCATATTATCTATTAAAAAATTCGATGAAGGGGTAAGGTGTGCAGGTCAGCATGCTGGTCGCTGACCTCTGTTAGAGTACGCTCTTGTATAATAAACCGAATTCGATCGAGACACGACCATGTTCTCCCCACATGTATATTCTATTCGCACTGTTGTGAACGTCCCGACACTTCACCTATCAACTTCGAATAGAACCTAGAGCCTTCGGAAAACGTATCCCGATGAATTTTCCTTTCAAATGCACCAGTCCTTTTATCGACTTTATGGATTATTTTCCCGTCTTCATTCTTTATACTCATACTAAATTTCTTCTGTCTCTATCTTCTTTCCAGTTTCATACGAGACCAATCGAGATGAAAAATATTCATCAAAATCTATCAGTTGAATATACATTATATGCGTAATCGAAGAGAAAATTCTCTTGAGTCAATAATAAATTCAACAAAGTTATCATCAGTTAACCTGGTCAACCTTACACACGCAACCAAGGTCGACAAGGTTGTTACTTTCGAAAAAATGAAATAATTCCTGAAGCATTGCAGTCTCATTTTCTTCACTTTCAGACAAATCAAATTTGTCTAAATTGTTGGACAAATTAACTGAAAGTCAGGGATTTGTTCACACATTGTAATTTGACTATGTGTATGTTCATAACGATTCTTAGAGTGTTCCTACGCAATAGATCTCATGTACGTGAGTGTTTGAAAAGTAAACTTATTGATAGATTAAACATTGTACTTTGTAGTAAATTCTGACTATAATTGTCATATTAGGAAGGTGCGTAACATGGCCCTTGGGTTATTTCCCCGGGCTACATTAATTTGGAGTTGTATTAAGAAGATTTCCTTCGAAGAAAAATTCCAAATAAAATGTTATGGGTCTCCAAAGTCGTGTAAGCATCACAGTTGTGTATGTACCATGCTTTTTTATAGTCTTGATATCTAAGCGGATTATATTGTCCGGCTCACAGTCAGGAACGTCTTTTGTATCTCTTAAACCCCCAACAAATATTTATTTTAAAAACTCGTCAGGAAATTACATATTCTTCTTTTTCTGATAAAAGGCATTTACAGATCTAATAACAAACATCATTTATTAGTATTTAAGAAATCATTTAATTCTGATATTTTATTTAAGGAAGCGTATTTTATACACTTCCATTTATGAGTATAGGCATAAAAAAGTTGTCTATTTTCTCTTGTCTATTTTACCTGTCTGGTCTAATTTTCGTCGACTCATTTAATAATTAAAGGTCAAGGAAGTATTTTGAAGTTCTTTGTTTCCTTGAATAGTTCTCATAAATACAATACACAATATTTACATTCATTGAGGAAGGCAATTCGAACAGAAGGTGGAGGGTTCTTATAGAGATTAGGGCCGTTACTTCAATTAGTATTATCTGTTTCCTGATATCACCCTTATTATCTTTCGTTCTCAATTAGGAGACTCGTAATGACGAATAGGCTTTCTAAACTTTCCGATAATCATTGGTGGGCACTTTGTCGAATTTTACTTCCTATAAAGTAGGCCACATTTGAAGACAGGGTAGTTTAAAAATTTACCGAATTGATGAAGGTCATTTTGCAGCGCAGATTTGACCAGTTTTTAGTTTTTGAGAAAATAAAATAAAAGCATGATTCCTTATCTTGCTTTTATGTATGTTTACGTGAAAGTGGACTTGTGATGTTGTGTTTCCAATTTATCCTATTCCTTTTTATGACTCAATTAATTTTCTTTCTCGATTAATAGTTTATCTGTTTTATTCAAAAATCCATATGGGTCTTGTGAAAGTACATCAATTATTATAGACGTAGAGATACTACGTGTCATGTAAAGTACTTTTACCTCTCTGATCTTTTAACCTCAATTGAGATTAGCATTCACAGTTAGAAAAGGCTTGAAAATCCAGCCATTTTTAATGTAACACAGTGGCGTTTTTTTCCGTTCACGTACATTAAATTAAAAGTATGTTATACATTAATTTCCATGTACATGCATTAATTTCCATAGTTGTATTGTATACGTATATAACATAGTTGCAACATTTAATGGCCATTTTCTTTCAAATTAATGCAAAATACATTACACTTAATGTACGTGAATAGAAAAAAATCTTTCAACAACGTATGCTTATTAAAAATGACTGAATTTTCAAGTCTTTTTTACTGACAATTATGTATATATTTTAATAAATTTCAAAGTTAATAACAAATTATATTTTTCTATGATTTCAGAGTTGTTAACATTCCATCCAGAGGTTTAATAGATCATCCCCTGGTCTGGGAAATACCGCAACAATGGGTCGGAAAAAGATACAAATCTCGCGTATCACAGACGAAAGAAATCGTCAGGTATATATGAAATTATTTATTAATAAAATCACTCGAGCGATTTATTTTTATCTCTGAACTATTGACATTTAAAATAAAACAGATAAAAACGGATAAAAGTTTATATTTTTATATCGCTATAATTTTTTTTAATAATCTGGCTTATTCTAATGAGAGTTTAAAATCTATATTCTGTAAATTAGAAGCCTGAGTTGCTTCACGATTTGAGTGGCAGACTGATGGTCTAATAAAGTACTGAATAATGTGACGTCGTAACATCTTTTTCCAAATGAACCGTCTGATTACCTAATGCCCCTAGGTAGCATAGGGAGAGACCTGCGTTATACAGTACAATGTTGTAGAGTGAAGGGACAGGTAAAAAATAACTTGAGACGAATGTTACGCAATTCCCGACTGTTCCCTTCTTTACAAGTATAGACAGAACTCATTTTCACTCGGCAAAACGTATTTAAACAATCCGAGAAATTAGAAATATTATAATAATAATTTTCATGATGATTAGTTTGTAAAAATGTAAATACACTTTAAATATGCTGATATTCCTAATTGTTTTCTTAAAACACTCAAGAGATGATTTTTTAAACTTCCTGTCTGAAGCAACTTTTTCTCGAAGAATCGCGAACTGATCTTTCTGTTTTCGCTTAAGCGACATATATAATTTATAAATAAAATTCTTTTTTTTATATTATAGGCTCTAAGCCTTAATTAGACTCGATAAGAAAGGAAAATTATTCGTTAAATTAGTCACATTTACTCTTCTCATAGTAAAAATAATTTTTATTTATAAAATGAATATAATAATAATTATAAACTACTAAATTCACCTTGAATTCTTGTAAATTTTAATAGATTTATATTCACTTGAATTTATCTGAATTTCAAAGTTTTTTTTATTTTAACAATTTTACTTCATTCGCTTAAATGATAAATCTGTTGATTTCTTATAAATAAATTTCAATTTTACTGAAATCAATGGAATATTTTGGATTTTAAACATTTTTTTGCAATTAATTTGAATTCATCGAAATGCACTCAATTCTATTCAATTAATTGATTTTTTTTAATTAACCCTGAATAAGTATTTTTAACACAGCTTGGATTCTTTTGAACGTCCTTTTTTTAATTCACCCTAAATTCTTAATAACTGATTTTATATTCTTTTAAATTCTTTTAAATTGTTTGAATTCCCTTGAATTCTTCTAAGTTTACTCAATTCTGTTCAATAGGTTTTTATTCTTTATGTTTGTTTCAATTCACCCTGAATAAGTCTTTTAAACTCACCTTGAATTCTTTTTAATTTTCTTCAATTGATCTCAAATCACTTGAATTTTTATGAACCACACTTAATTCATTGTTTTCTTTATTTATTTTTTTAATTACTT